>CABFVX010008126.1:0-26170 GCA_902151425.1 Timema shepardi | reverse complement strand
AACATAGCTGGGTGGCGCTGCAGTCGTTGGACTGGTTACTTGACGCGTTCTTCCTCTTTCATTCACTATTAGTTTGCATTTTCCCCCGGACGCAGTACTAACATAGCTGCGTAGCGCTGCAGTCGTTGGACTGGTTACTTGACGCGTTCTTTCTCTTTCATTCACTTTAGTTTGAATTATTTTTTTCGGACGTAGTGTTAACGTAATTGGGGGCGGGGGGATGGGGGGGACACTGTAGTCAGGAACCTATGTCTTGATGTGTTTCTTCCTTACCTCCTCTTTCTTTAAGTAATACTTTGAATTTGAATTCTTGGAATCTAAGAACAACCATGTACACACTCACATTTATAATTTTTTCAGGCCCCTAAGTCAAGGATTAAGCCAGCGGTCCATAAAACGAGTGAGTAAAGCGATTAAAATCCTCTACAATGAATCTCCGTTCTGAGTTTAATTGCCCCTCGGGCTCAGCTGCACCTTGTCTTCAAGTTGGCAGCAGTTGAAGAGTTTATATTGTGGTCTAATTATAATCCAGGCTTGTGTTGGGATTGCTCTGGTGAATAATTCCTCCCGTGCCCCCCGCCCCCTTTCAGGTTCCGTTAGTGCCTTTGTCCTTGGAGGTCACCCCCTTGACGACTTGCCAAGGTCACAGTGGGTGGCTACTGAAACTTGTTGAAAACTTCTTTGTCATGACTTCGGTTTGTCCCCCCCGCCCCCCATTCTTTTATATACTCGCCAAGTATGTTGCGTAAACATCCTGTTACTTTTAGAAATGTGTCGTGGGCTGTTATTTTGACTGCGTTCATATTAAAAAACAAAGTAACTCTGACGTAATGTACTAGAAGGGATAAACTGGATAATTCATTTCTCTCTTTCAGGATGAACTGAGTTTACGGTCTAATTTTCATGGGAAGGCCCTGCTATTAAATACAAATAGGCCTATATTATTTAGAGCAAAAATTGATAGTATTCTTCTATTTTGCTAATGTTATTCTATAGGTATTGATAATATCTATCAAAAGTGACAGCTACAGATCACATGACTTGACGTGAAAGTAGATCTATTAAATTTTATATCTGCCAGATAAGGCTGTTCCTGTGAAAATTGGACCGTAGCTAGCTAGCCCCCTTGTGGCTAATAAAGTAGGGGGGTCCGTAGATCACTCGTAAATATGACAAGGACACGGTAGTCCCACGCAACAGGTGAAACGGCAGCGGGCCGATTTGACGTCTTTATGACACGACTTCCCTGGTACGAATATAACACCCGATACCACCCACCTGTATACCCCCCTAACCACCGCATACCTCCCCACAGCGGCGTAGGAACTACCAAAAATATCACCATCATCCTACGGTAGCGTGTCTATCTAATAAGCTAAGAGTGCCGGGTTCGATTCCTGACATGTCAAAAACTGTGTCATTGATGAAATGTGGGTTTCACCGTTCACAGTGGTGAAATAACAACCGGGGCGGGGGTGTTTGTTCAAGATCTAAGTTGGTTTATAAGCCTTGTGCTAATATAATCGGAGAGTAACCAAAATAAATAAAAATATTTTTATATTCACATTTAAAGATATTAAGTATTGTTATAATTTTTCAAATATCTTCCAAAGGCATCCGATCATTAAAATTTACAGAGGAAGAGTATTCTGAATAGCCTATGAGAGCATCCAATTTACAAAATTTATCACTGAGCAAAGAGGGGGAGGGGGAGAACTCACATTTCATCAACAATAATTTTTTAGCCATGCCGGGAATCGAACCCAGGACCCTTAGCTTAATATGCAGACACCTTACTAGCTGAGCTAAAGCGTCAGATTATACGACTTTCTTAGCACCGTGTCTTCGTACTACCCGTTCAGGTTATATACTTATGGGTGACCTGGTGGTCTAGGGGTAAGGTGTCAGACTTCTATGCTGGCGGCCGGGGTTCAATCCTCGGGCCCGGCAAAGATTTATCTGATTACCAAACCCTTCCTTCACCTCCGACAAGACATCTTATGAATGTGGGGAATGCCAGGCCTCCACCGTGGTTCGGATCCCACGTTAAACTGTAGTTCCTTCATTTCATCTCACATTCACCCTACCATTACACATTAGCGTAAGTGCGTATAACCCGAACGGGTAGTAAGACGCGGTGCTAATAATAATAATAATAATAATAATAATAATAATATATACTTATGTACTAATTACGCTAGTAGTTTTAAGAATGAGGAAGGTTATATTTACTGGAAGTGTACCCGTGTTTATGTGGATGGAGAGTGAAAAGACATATTGAAAAATCACCTTTAGTACACCCGACCGAGATTTGAACCTCAATCTCCCAGTAATCGACAATCTTAGTATACTGTGAAAGTAACGCCTTAGACCATGCGACTACCAAAGTGGATTCTACAAAATTATTTTGGTATTACCGGTATGTAATTTAAAAATACATATTTACGATTGTGAAATATGGTCTCTTAACCTTACTTGACAAGACTTAGTAAAATATTTGATTCTAAAGGGATTAAGATAATGGAGAGTGGAGGAGGCTACATAATATAGCATAGCCTGTACTCGTCACGGGACATTGTTAGAGTTAATCACATCTCGTAGGTTACGGTGGGCAGGACGTGCATTGCAAATGGAAGAATCTAGAACCATGTTCAGGTTACTGACTGGCAAACCCAATGGGAAGAGACCATTGGGATGACATAGACGCAGATAAGAGGATAGCATTAGAATTGATCTGAAAGAGAGAGGGTGTAATGAGGTGGACTGAATAGAACCAGCTCCAGATAGGGATAGGGTGTAGTGAGGTAGACTGGATAGAACTAGCTCAAGATAAGGGTAGGATATAATGAGGTAGACTGGATATAACTAGCTCAAGATAAGGATAGTATGTAATGAGGTAGACTGGATAGAACTAGCTCAAGATAAGGGTAGGATGTAATGAGGTAGACTGGACAGAACTAGCTCAAGATAAGGGTAGGATGTAATGAGGTAGACTGTATAGAGCTAGCTCAAGATAGGGTCAGGATGTAATGAGGTAGACTGGATATAGCTAGCTCAAGATAAGGATAGGATATAATGAGGTAGACTGGATATAACTAGTTTAAGATAAGGATAGGATGTAATGAGGTAGACTGGACAGAACTAGCTCAAGATAGGGATAGGATGTAATGAGGTAGACTGGATATAACTAGCTCAAGATAAGGATAGGATATAATGAGGTAGACTGGATATAACTAGCTCAAGATAAAGATAGGATGTAATGAGGTAGACTGGACAGAACTAGCTCAAGATAAGGGTAGGATGTAATGAGGTAGACTGTATAGAGCTAGCTCAAGATAGGGATAGGATGTAATTAGTATGACTGGATAAAACTAGCTAGGTGGCGTACTTTTGTACTTTCGAATTCTTAATACCATCCAACACCTTAGCTCAGTTGGTATGGTATCTTTCTACTTAACTAAGGGTCCCGGGTTTGACTCTTGACGTGGCAAAAAAAAAATATAATTGGTGAAGTGTGGGTCTACCCTTCACATTACTAAATTAACGGCCCTGGACTGGATGTTGTGCCTGTCCTAGTCTTAAGTTACGGTATCCCCATGGCTACTTTGGTGCTGACTGACAGCTCACAGCTGATAGCTAAAAGCTTTGAAAAGTTATCAGACAAAATTATATATCCCTACGCCGAACCATATGATCTGCAAAAACATGTGTTTAGCAGATGTCACTTCTGACGGTCAAAATTTAGGTATATACCTAAATGTTGATTGTCATAAGTCAGCTGTGAGCTGTCAGTCAGCACCAAAGAAGCCGTGGGGCTACTTACTGTATATTATAAGGCATCTCAAACTACGAGAGGCCTAGCAAGCTGGCAGTGGAAAAATATATGACTTGAATAAAAAACTAACCTGGAACATAGGCTGGAAACATTAATGGATGTAATTAAATTATTAATACAATAGCGTAAGTTAGTAATAAAATTATACTAATCGCATCTTTTGTAACAATATCTGGTTTATTTTGGCCCTAAATGTTTTTGGTTATAAAAGCTGTACTAATGCGGGCTTTATCTCGCGTTCCCTTAAATCCCCGACAGATATCTGTGAATCAGTCTGATGACCTACTTCCATCCTATTCGCGTGTTTCCGTCGAACTGACCTAGTTTTACCTGTGAACATCGGGCGTCGCGTGCTTTGCACTTGCGCGAGTCAATTGACACTAGGCACGGTGTTTTTACTTGCACCTGCTGTGTTGGTGGAGCGGTCAGCCCTCCTGACTCAGGGGCAGGGTTAATATAACTCGTGGAGTTATATTATGTTCATACACTTCATCACGTGGAGCTGCCACACCAATTTTTGTATTGATTTTTGAGAGTTCAAAGTTTTTATCAAATCAAGACAATATAAGATTTATCCACACTTGTGAATTTTTAATTTGATGAAGTGAATAAAATTAAAGTATTTTAATAATTACTAACGTAGATTCCCCCCACCATTGTTTTCTATACTCATATTTTCCTTGTCTCTTTCGCCTCCCTTTCGAATTAACAAATGACGAATAGGAGATGTTGTGACCGACCCTCTCAATCACATAATCTAGCGGTTAGATGTGGAACTAATTTTTTAAGTTTCCATCGAGCGTAGATACTTGCGTACATTTGCTGGAGGGTTTTTGTTGTAAATGCAGTCCACTTTTCCTAGATAAGGCCTTATTTGACAGCTATAAAAGTTAATAGATCAACTTTCACGTATTCATACGTCAAGTCATGTGATCTACATTTGTAACTTTTGATTTATATTATAAATACCTCTATAATAACAACAACAATAATAATAATTTGGTACAGTTTTAACAATATTGTCTCCAAGATTTTTTTTGTACATTCTGAAAGTGCATACCTGTGAAGTTTGAACTGTTCATTCAATGGTCACAATGTGGACAATCCCCTCTTCCCCCTGTTTACCTCATAAAGTTACCACGTGCGCAAAGTTTAACCTTTTGTTGACAGCGGCGTATGCTCCTTTCTGCTGTATCACACTAGGTCAAGGTCACCTCAAGGTGACACCTGCAGTCGAAGGGGCTAAAGGGAGGGGTGGGCGTGAGGTATTAAACCCCAGGGCGCAGGTCCAGGGTTCACAGCTGGTCTCGCCCCGGAACTGACCTACTTTACTGTATATATTTATATACATCGTTCAACCCCTTCCCCCCACCTTTGCCGGTGACTTTGCTAGGTTTCCTTCCTCCCGTCATGAAAGCTCAAAGTTGCGAAAGAAAGTCGTCCGGGATACGACGATCGGTTGGCGAAAACCTATAATTTAGATGTCAAAAAAGAAAGAATAATTATACATAGTGTACTATTTATTTGACACCATGAATATTCCACTCTCCCGACTGGATAATTTGTACTTCAATGAATTTCGGAACGGTTGATGTTGTCTACTCGTAGATTTCGAAGCTATTTTGTGAAGCAGGTTGCATATTAACTTGACTCACTTAATCACTCTAAGTGCTATTACACTTTTAAAAAAACCATTTATGAAATAAAAGAGGGAATAAAATGAGTAATTCACCTTACGAGGCCTCTTGTTTATTTATTGATAACTCTTCCTCTTCTTTTGACGAATTTACACGATCACCATACCTATTTATTTGCGCCTTGAAAACATTGACGTGCTTTTTAAAACTACCCTTTTCTTGTTTCCTATTTTAGATAGACATATAATCCCATCGACTTTTTTAATCTACATCCTTGCAAGAAGATTCTTACAGATCATTCCATGACTAAGTAAAATAGCCTTGATTTGTATATGATTAACAAAAGATATATTTACAAGAAAACTTCAAGATAAAAATAATAATTATGTAACATTGCAAGACTATTTTTTTATAATTATTTAAGAATTTGTTGTTTTTGTTTTAAGGCCCTTGGGCCTGTCGAGTGCAAGTCTAAAACCTATTTAATGGGATGGTGGGCTGGAGGGTTAAATGCGTTGTGCGGATTCACAACCGACCAAAGTATCCTTCCGCGCCAACAAGAACAGATGGATCACGGAAACCGTAAATGACACTAGCTACCGGACAGGTCTTGCAGAAAAATCACACGTTTGGAAATATCAAGTTTTCTCGAGAACGAGTGAAATTTTCATAGTAATATTTTCAACACCTCTTCTAAGATTATGAATCATTGTTTTTAAGTGTTACATTTTCTTATTTTTTGTTATAACACCAGCAGTTTTCTATTGAAAAATGTCGAAATTATTGATATTTGATCACTGTTAAAATTATAGAGGAGGTATGTATATAAAAAGTATATCTTAATCATTATTATTATTAGCACCACGTCTTACTACCCGTTCGGGTTATACGCACGTATGCTAATGTGTAATGGTAGGGTGATTTTGAGATGAAATGCAGGACCTACAGTTTAACGTGGGAGCCGAACCACGGTGGAGGCTTGGCATTTGTGCTTAAAAACGGTGTACCTACCATATTTTTGAATATGATAAAGTTTATAAGAGTGAAGAATTAGATTATTATTCTGCTTCCAGCTATTCTATTTGATCCATTTTTTTCTGTTATTTTATTTAACAGAAAGACTAAATGCGCTTGCAGTGCTTTCAATGGAGAAAAATTTCCTCAATTGTCATCCAGAGATCAAGGATAAAATTATTGAACTTTTTGCGCAAATTAAAACAAGAAGAATGGATTTCATTTTTAAATGAATAGAATTGTAAAAATTTAAGTTAAAGTAAGTAAAAAATATTTGTTTGTTTTTTTGTTGAGATTTTATCAAGTTCCTGAATACATTTTCTTTATATACATGTTTTTCTCCTTTTACTCAATTTTAAAACAAAAGCTAAACATTTTATGTAGCAGCACCCCCACTAATTATAGCTATGAACCACCACTGGTTCTAGCCCCATCCAGGTGTACTATGTGTGGATTCTACCTAGAATATACCTCACCCTCCACGGAAGTGCGGGTTCATTTCCTCCTAATTCTACCTTCTTAATCTCTACCCCATCGGTGTTATATTTATATCGATTGAAGACGCGGGGGAAAATATAAAAAAAGTGTAACATTTATTCGTGAATCGATCGTTACACTTGGCGTTCTGTAGCCATTTGTCAGTTGTGTGTTTGGGACGACCGCCGCTTGGCGCCTCTCTAGACCGCCGTGTCGCTTAGTAGTTCGAGCGCTGTCCGCAAGATCACGCGCCTGTGTGTTTTCCCGTGCCTGGGGGCAAATCATACAAGCCATTCATTATCTGCGTGGTGCTAACGAGCAGTGGTTCTTTTACCAAATAATTTATTGTCTCGTGCCAGCTGAAATTTATTCATTAAATGTGTTCTAAAAAGAAGGTAATAAACCAGTTGAAACCAACCTTCATTAAATAACCTAAGTATTTTAATTAGCGACTACCAGTTATGGCGTGATTTTAAGTAAATTTATACTATAAACTTAGTAAACGTTTAAACGATTAAATTTGAAATACCCTAATAAAATTAGGATTTTTTTAGAATGTATTCTATTATGTCTTGTTATTACTTAATCCACTTAACAATTAATGGAAAGTATGATTTAAGTCGTTCCAGTGAGCACACGGACTGAAATGTCAGACTCATCTGGTGTTGTTTAACTCACCACGAGATTGGTCAGCGAGGGAGCCACTCTTTTAACACTCACGTTCCAGTATGGGAAGAAAACTTAAGGCGGTCACCTTGGTCATTCATCGATAAAATATAAATTGCTGTCAGGCAACACTATTTAAAATACAATGTTAGGTGTCGTTTTCTGGAATTACTTCTCTATTCTGTCTAAGTTCTTCCTTCTGCCCTCCACCTACAATAGAGAAGTAGCCAAACTATGAAACTTCTTAGCTCAAGGAAAAGAGGAAAACTCGCTGCTAATTCACAAATATATTGAAATTTTCTGTTGCGAGCTTATCACAAAATTAATGCTAGAAGAAAGTTAAATCTAGAGCTCTTTTTATTCAAGACTAGTCTCATAGCTCTGCAAATATGCTTAAATTGTCGTTGATAATAAGATAATGTCACATTTTTACACGCATTTTTCTATTATACAACTCATACTAAAAAGTTTATAAGGAAAATGAACCCTATTGGAATCTCCCGACTTTGTTTTGGCGTATTTTGAAATAACGCATCTTATGATTAAATATTGCGTTAGAGCTGAACGTCTGCTTAGCAATTTCTAGCTTACCGAGACGGCTCCCTTGAAAGGCGAGTTTTTTTAAACAAGATAGTTATAACAACAACAAAAGAGTTAAGAAAATAAATAGGCTCCTCTTTGTCCAGTGGCTGCAGTGTAAGATGTGAACCGTGTTCTTCTTGTTATTGTTAAAGCCATATTATGATTGTTCCTTATATCTTTTCCCCTAAGTCTTTCTTTTATTGTTTTATCTTCCATTAATAAAGTAATTTATTCTTCAGCTCTGGATAGTTTCGTTTTGTTTAGTGGCAACTCTCCTTACCAGCGTGTCCTCTAAATAACCCCAATTTATCAGTGCGTTAAGGCACCTTTTATGTTCCCCTCGCTCGACTCGTTATGTTTTATGTCTGCAAAGATTCAGCCATTATGGTTTATCTGAGAGAAATATTTCTGTGGGTCTCGTGTGTGTGTGTGTGTGTGTGTGTGTGTGCGTTGCTTCAAGCAGACTTGTACTAAAGGTGAACTTTTCTTTGAGACTACATCTGGGGCTCTTGTGTGCTATGAGGAGACATGTACTGTTTGTGAACTATACCTTGAGACTACATCTGGCATTCTTGTGTGCTATGAGGAGACATGCTGTACTGATGGTGGACTATACCTTGAGACTACATGTGGTGTATTATTACTTATGAAGATACAGTCGAGATATGAGTACTAATGGTGGTGTTTAGCTTGAGAATAGCGCAAGGCAAATATTACCAAGATTTATTTATTGATATAAAACGTAAATATACATAGCAAGTATATGTACACTTTCTAAACACATAGATGTATCAGCATACAATTTACACGCTAAATTAACCTAAGACAGAACCACATAACACTAAAGTGAAACCCCACATGACGTATATCATATCATCCGACAGTTCAAAATGTAGTTAAAGATATTTTAATCTTTTTTTTAGCACCGCTTCTTACCGTTCGGGTTATACTAACTACGCTAATGGTTTTAGGGATTGGGAAGGTTTTATCTTAGAAAGTGTACCCACATTTGTCTGGAGGAAGAGTGGAAAACCATTTTTTTTAACCACCCTCAGTACACCCGACTGGGATTCGAACCGTGATCTTCCCGTCAGACTACGCGTCCAGCGAAGCGGTTTTAATCTATTCATACGCTAAGCTATGTGCTATTCAGGTGTATTGTTTGAAGAGTGTGTGTGACCTTGTCTACCGAGTTATTGTCTACTCCGCTCGTAATGAAAACCACTCAGCTACAGGGGACAGGCAACCAGCCGTATAGCAGCCAGGTAGTGCGGCGTGCCTACCTGCAGGGGTAGTTGTCCGTGTGAGGGGGTGGTGCTGAGATATGCAAATGTCAAGACTTGCTTATTGCACTCCTCACGCCATCCCTCAATCAACTGACAACTCTCCACCCCCACTCAGTTTCTCACCCCTCACGCCCCGACCTACTTCAGGGGTGGATAAAGTGTGTGTAGTATAATTCTGGTTGGTAGGCCCTATCTTACAGTAACAAAAGTTACTAGAACAAATGTAATATATTCATACGTCAATTCATGTGTTCCTTAGCTGTAACTTTAGCTGTCAAATAATTATTATCTTAACTATTTCCACCCTCTGACTGGGCCAGTTTAGTAAAATACCTTAATCTTCCTCTATCCTTCCACCATTATTCTTCTCTCTCACACACACTGTTATCTTCTTCTCTATTATCTTTCTTATTCTCCTTTTTGGTATCTCCCCTCCAACTTTGATCACCCATCATTCTCCTTGGGAGTCTTTCTTTTTCCATCCTCATTACAAGACCATACCATCTCAGCCTTGCTTCTTCTACTATCTAATGTATTCTAACATCCTCGTTACATGACCATACCATCTCAGCCTTGCTTCCTCTACTATCTAATGTATTCTAACATCCTCATTACATGACCATACCATCTCAGCCTTGCTTCCTCTACTATCTAATGTATTAGAACATCCTCATTACAAGACCATACCATCTCAGCCTTGCTTCCTCTACTATCTAATGTATTAGAACATCCTCATTACATGACCATACCATCTCAGCCTTGTTTCCTCTACTATCTAATGTATTCTAACATCCTCGTTACATGACCATACCACCTCAACCTTGCTTCCTCTACTATCTCGTGTACTATAGCCCAGCTCTTGCCTGGACCACTTCATTCCTAATTCTGTTTCTCCTTGTGTCAGCTAACACATAATGGTTGCTACAAACCGGTAAAACTTAAATACTGGACTAATTCTGCACCTAAACATTGAAACCAAAGTGTGATATTTTTTTTCTGGATGTGAGCAAAAGTCTTTGCCTAGATATGACAGTCAACGCGAGATGGGTTTTAGAGTCTTCGTTTTATATAACACATTCACACAGGATATTTTTATAATAAAAATTGTGAAATCACCGTGTGACAAATAAACACACTTTGATATTGCGGTGATGATATATTTGATCTAACTAAATTACACTTCAATTTAAATTTTAAAGGCATTATCACATTCCTCTATTGTTTTTACTTCCTTGCATCCCTCAAAGAGAGAAAAGTATTGTAATAATCTTAAAAATCAGACTAAATATTTTGATTGATTTCGGCCATTTTATGACCCTCTGAACTCTAAAAAGTTTTTCCCCTCTTAAATGCATGCCTGTTGGTCTGTTATTGGGAATTAAGGGTAGTTTACATAAGTGCCAAAAGAGAAAAATCCGTTTTTCTCAAAATTGGCTCTTACGATTTTGATTATATTTTGAATCTAGGCATTGTTTAATATTACAAACAAATATTGAAATTTCTCATCTTCCCATGTAAATTGCTTTGAGAGTACTTTATATGAATGGAAATTTCCAATTTTGATCATATCTCCGTAACACTTTGGAATACAAAATAACTTATCATTTTAAAGTTCAAGTAATATAAAAAATTTAAAGCTTTAATTTGAAATATAAGAACAATAGTTTCTGATATATATATATATATATATATATTGCTGTGCTCTTTGATAAACAAAGAGATTACTTATTTCTCAATATGTTTCTGTACCAGTATATATTATTTCATTTGTGCTATTTGATGTCATGTTTCTGCAACATTGTATACTATTTAGTTTCACATATCTTACGAACTTTGAGTAAATATCTCCACTCCACTCCACTCCGATAAAGTCTGTGCGGTGCTAATTTTTTTTAACAAAGCAAAAGGTAAAAGCTGACCAAACAATAAACGCTACTATCCTGGATATCCGTGGCATTGTTAGGATATGAACTGGGGGTGAGACCTCGAATGGAATCGTATTTTCTCATTAATTTCAATGAATGCTCCCCTTGTTACTGTAGGAGGCAATCTACCTTTCCTTTATGTCGCGCAGGTAATCTATTCGCATAGAGCCAGGCGGAACGAAGGGGGAAAACCGCTCAAAACGCTTTCGCAGAGAGTAAAAAAAAGTTTTTAAAAAAAATGTGTAACTATGATTTCTAAAACGACAATCATGACCGATAAACATTGGAAATTCATTAAGTAGTAATACAAACTTGCTTGTAAATTGGTGTATAACATCATTGTTATTAATTGGAATATTTGTCATATCTTTAATTAGCAGGTTAAACACACTTATAAGTGGCAGGGATGAAGATGTTAGTCTAAAGTACGTACACCCAAATTTGCTTGTAGAAATGATGGGAAAACCCATATTTAGCGTCCTCTATGCTAAGATATCATTTGTAAAACCAACCTTAGCGTCCCCTATGCTAAGATATCATTTGTAAAACCAACCTTAGCATTCTATATGCTAAGATATCATTTGTAAAACCAACCTTAGCGTCCCCTATGCTAAGATATAATTTGTAAACCCAACCTTAGCATTTTTTATGCTAAGATATTATTTGTAAACCCAACCTTAGCATTCTCTATGCTAAGATATCATTTGTAAAACCAACCTTAGAGTTTCTTGTGTTCCTGTTACCCTGGTATATTTCGCCAGTTGTGCAAGGGGTTGTGAAGCCCCCTACATCGACACAAAAATTTGCAATTGAAATCACGGCAAATATGGTTGAATAAAACATAAAAATAGGTTAGGTTCCCCACTCTCGATATTGTATAAATCCCCTTCCCCCTACACCCTTTTTTTTTAGCAAAGTCTTGACGTAAGGAAAGCCATTTTCTTCCTTCGTTTGTAAAGGGTGTATTTCGGGACATGCACACTAATTCTGGCTGAATGCCAACATGTTCGTTCCCTCTCTCTCTCTCTTCTTCTTCTTGAGTTTCCTCGTTCTCTCGAGCTCTAGATATATTTTATTAATCCTCTATGAGGTAATGAGATGATGCAATGATGCTGAGATAGTTTGGTCCAAGAACAGCTGTTATACCGCGTCGGGTGGTTAACTAGATCAACTACAGGCCTAGAAGTTACCGGGTTAGAACACCAGCTAGTACCTAAAATGAGGAATTCACTGTGTACTATTCTGACACCTTAGTTCAGTCAGTAGCCTCTCTGTCTTCTGAGCTGAGGGTCGCGAATTTGATTCCCAGCAAAGAAGAAATATTTATCATTGGTGAAATATGAGCTCACCCCACCCCATATTTTCCTTCCCCCTTTGATAAATTAACGACCGGGGGCTCTATGTTGTGTCTGTTCTATATTTAAGTGAGTTTCTAAGTCGTGTACTGATATAATCAGTCGGTTAGAAAGTGCACGTTACATTTCAAATAATAAGTTTTAAGAAACTACGCATGTCCTCGCATCGGTGGTCACTTTGGTCCAACGCGTCACTCTCGTATTGGACTGGTTTGCCAGTGACGGGGAGATCGGAGTTCATATCCGGTCGGATATATTGAGGATTATTTTTTTATAAATGTTTTCCCATTCTTCTCTTAATGAATATAGGTGCAAATTTCCTCTTAAAATTCTACCTTCCTAATCCCTTCCCCATTAGTGTAAATATGCGGATAGCCTGGATGGGTGGTAAGACGCAGTCTATTATACATAAATTAGCTTGGCTATTTAATCCATTATATATGTATACGTATAATTGATTAAATAGCTATTATTAAATTTATTTATTGCGGTTATCGCCACATCTTAATTTCATATTCTTTAAATTGAAAAAATGACACCTGGACACAGGGAATCAAACCTGGGACCTTGGTTTAGTACGCTAAACGTCCCGGGTTCGATTCTCTTGTCCAAGTGTCATCTTTCAACTTAAAAAAATACATATATGTATGTATATTCAACGAGTCCCAGTACCCATTCAGGCTGTACACATACATTAATTGAGCTAGTGGAATAGGGATGAGGGATGTATAATTGTATGGTGAACTACCCGTATTTACGCTGAGGAAGGGTGGAAAAACCACGAATGAAAAGGTCTTCAGTTCATCCGACCCTGTTTCGAACCCTGATCTCCCCGTCACAGGCAATCCAGTCTATAATGAGAGTGACGCCTTAGACTATTTAGCCAGCGAGACATGTGTCTCAACATTTATTTGAGTGAAACATAGCGACTAGTTCTAAGAGCCAGTTTCATAGTCAGATTTAGTACGCCTCAAGTGCGGCGCTACACTAAGTACATGACGACACCTACCTAAACTCGAATGGAATGGGCCGCTCTCGCATAGGAAACTGGCCCATTCCATTCTGGTCTAGGTAGGTGTCGTCATGTACTTAGTGTAGCGCCGCATTTGAGGCGTTCTAAATTTGACTATGAAACTGGTCCTTAGTCTATTAGGGGTCAATAGTGGTCTTGTTAGTGGTTGTTTCTCTCCCCTTTATTGTATGGTGTTTTCATGGCCCAATTTGACCTCCCATGTTTCGCATATTGTCCTCCCAGCCTCTATCCAGTCTTCATCCTCCAAGGGGGACGGTAATTACCTGATGTAATCCTCTGTTGAGCTCTTATATAAACCCACACCATTATAAAACAATCGTAGCCTAGTTAAACAGACTGAAGAGATGGCGATTAAAACCCTTTCTCCGGTGAAATAATGACGTCGGTGCTTATCGAGTAGAGGTGAGAATATAATACCCGGGAGTAGAACACCTGATCTCTCTGGCTTAGGGCTAGTTCCATAGTCAGACTTAGTACTCCTCAAATGAGTACCAGACTGGGATGGACTAGTTTCATAGTCAGACTTGATAGGTACGCCTAAAGTGCGGTGCTATACTTAATACTCGCTTTGCTCGTGGGGGCTCCACCCCCAAGCCCCCGGTGAGTTTTCTTTGCAAGTGGTTGTAAAATAATGTAATTCCAGAGCAATTTTTTTTTATAGAGGTTACCGTTTAGCCACAAGAGACCCCCGAAGAAAGATCCGCTCTGACTTTAAAGTTGCTCCGCCATTTTGAATATTTTCGGGGGCTAAAACTTTTTTTTTTGTTTTTGGAATTTTCACATCGGTTACAGGCTAGAAGCTATAATTTTGCCAAATTTCAAGTTTCTAGCTTACCTGGAAGTGGGTAAACATTAATGTCGGTGATTGAGTCAGCCATGTGGCTTTATAGTAGTATAATAATAACATGACACCTATCTAGACCAGAATGGAATGGGTCAATTCCATATGCGAAATTGGCTCATTCCATTCGTATCTAGGCAGGTGTCGTCTTGTATTTAGTATAGCATCGCACTTGAAGCTATCGAATTTGAAATCCTTAGATGAGCCAATATACGCACTACCGACTTATTTTATTTTTTATTATTATTTAGCACCGCGTCTTACTACCCGTTCGGGTTATACGCTTAGGTACTAATCACGCTAATGGATTAAGAATTGGGAAGGTTGAATTTAGATTAAGTGAACCCACATTTGCGTGGAGGGAAAGTGGAAAACCATTTAGGAAAAACCACCCCCAGTTCACCCGACCGAGATTAAAACCTCAATCTCCTTGTCCTCAGCAGTCTAGCTCAACACGAAACTAGTGCGTTAGCTAACTACGCCACTGAGGTGGGTACTACCGACTTTAGTTGAACAATTTGTTAAAGCATATCTAAGAACAGCACAGTATCATATTTTTTATTGCCAAGAGGCTCAGAACAGTAGAAACAATGCAAAGTACGCGTGCGCGCGTTTTGGATAAGGAACAATGTGGATGCGCCACACTTCCCTGGTCGCGTCACGATCCAACCTTATAACCAAACTTCTCGGACGCGACATGTGAGTAACCCTGCAAGCGGTAGAATTGTCTGGACGCGGTACGTTCTAACCTCACAACAAATAGAATATTTATGGCTTAAAATAATAAAAACCCAGCCAGTTCCAAACATGAATCATTAATTTCGCTTCACGATTAGTCTTTGGTATTATTTAATTTCACACGTTCGGGATACACGCACATAGTAATGTTAATGTTTTAGGGACAAGAAAGATGGTATTAAGAGGGTATTTACCCTCATTTTCATGAAGGAAGTGTGGGGAAACACATTCAGTTCACCCGACAGAGATTCGAACCTCCATCTCCCCGTGAAGAGTGATGTCTTATGGGAGTTCTTCGATGTTGAAACCAAATTGTAGAGAGATTATCTTTGGAATCCGATGGGGTGATGATGATAATGATGAGGGTCTGGTTTTAATATTACTTTTACTTTATTTAAATGCGGCTACTTTTTAATAAATTTATTTTTATTCAATTATAGAAGCAACTGACTCAGAATTATTATGTTTGAAGGTGACCTGGTGGTCTAGGAGTAAGGTGTCGGACTTGTGTGCTGGAGGTCTGGCGTTCAATCCTCGGTACAGGCACAGATTTACTTGATACCAAACCTTTCCTTCACCTCTGACAAGACGTGTATTATTCACAACTTGTGAATGTGTGGAATGCCAGGCAGGTTCGTATTCCACGTTAAACTGTAGGTCCTCCATTTCATCTCACAATCACCCCACCATTACACATTAGCTTGTGCGTGTAACCAGAACGGGTAGTAAGACGCGGTGCTAATAGTAATTATTTTATGTTTGAATAATAGATGCGACAGCTTTAACTTGATATCTTAGCGCGTCACGAACCATTTTATTGTAAGGATTAGTTAAGATCGAGTGAAAATTGGAGATCAAAATGTTGCGGACCGTTCCACAGTAAAGTTTGAAGTCAAATGAATAAGGGAACCTTCTTTTCGTTTATATGTTTCGAAAACAAATCATTATTGTGGCTTCTTTCGTTTCCTTCTATTTCTTTAAGTTGAACCCATAGCTTCATTATTGTACCATGTTCTATTTGTTTCCAGAAGGGAGGGAGAGAAGGCAAATGTTTTTGATGCTATTGTGTTTCACAAGTATTTTCAATAGGGGTGGGGGACTGAATAAAGATATTTGTTTTAAACAACATAAAAAATAAATAAATGATCACCCAGGTGTGTGAGAAGATTTCCTAACACGTGTAGATGCATTTAGTTTTTTTATGTTCTGAAATTATTCATTAATTTGAAATATATTAAGGATGGAAACCTTTGATTATAATTAAATGAATACTCTATTTCCTTACACCCGTATTCAGCAATCCAACCGACTGTGATAATAACGCCTTAGAAAGGTGGAGGGGTGGTAAGCGTCAAAAGGGTGGTAGGCGAGCGCTGGAGGGGGTGATCTAGACCGTTTCTAGGTAACTTTTAACCAGACATTTGGAAGCTGATATAATTAAAAATGGCGTTTTGCCAAAATGAATAAAATGTTATCAATATCTCCTTAAAGTGTTTTTTTTACATTTGTTTAATTTGGCTCATTCATTGAAAATATAATCTTAAAACAGTATTAGTTTTTTTTTTGCACGACCGCTTCTAAAATAAATTTTGATAAATATTTAACTTGGCAAAAAAAAAGTATTGCTTGTTGACTTTAAAAAGTTTTTTCCCTTGATAACGGTTTAGTCAGTTTTGTAACTAAACTAAGAAGTTTAAATGGGCCATTAAATGTCCCAATTTCTAATGTTATTGTGTTGTTTTACTCTTTGGTGGGTTGTATGAACTGTTATTATGAACAATTCTTTTTATAGGGTAAGGTAGGGTAGATTGGTAACCACTGTATTAGGATGGTACTACACACTCTCATAGTTATCTTATAAAATACCTTAAGTAAAAGAAATGTGTTTCTTTGACTATCTATCAAATATCTGGAATAAAACAATATATTTTACACATACTTTATAAGAAAATTACCTCATAAACCATGATATAGGGTTTTATCAAATAAAATGGAGAAATATGAAAGATTAACCCCTACGTCCTTAGCAGTTAAAACTGTAATTGTTCCACTTGTAGGCAATTTTGCTGACCACATTTAAAAACAAATCATTCCTCATTAATAAATATTTTTGACACGACTGGCGTCAATTTTTGAAATCAATATATATTTTACTATTGAAACTGACACCTTAGCGTGTCTGCCTACCAAGCCAAGGGTGCCGGGTTCGATTCCCGGCACGGCCGGAAAAAAATTATCTGGTTAAATGTGGGCTTACCCTTCCACGTTGATAAATTAACTGCTGGGGACTGTATGTTGTACCTCTCCTCGTCTAAGCTAGATTATAAGGCATTGGAAGCTACGACAGGCCTAGCAAACCGGAAGTGGAAAATATGTGGCTTCAATAAAAAAAACTAACCCAAGTCACAGGCAGGAAACAGTAATGGATGTAAAATATATTGTACTAATGTAATATTGTATAAACTTTGAAGAATACATAATGTGATGTAATAACAAACATTTTATCAAAATTGGTGTCAAATATTTTGCCACGTTTTATTAAATAAAAATTTTTCTTTCATACAAAAAAAATATGACTGTAATACCGACCGTGAGACAACGAAACGTGTTGTTCTTATTTTATAAAATTACACGCATGCGCATTACATCGAGCTTCTATGGTTTGGAGCGCCGTCTGAGATTACGTCGCATGACGTCATCGCCATAATATCCCCGGCTATAAACATTCTAGAATAAGTGACGTGGGACTGTCAGCTTGACGTAGCTATGGGAAAAATTACTTAAACGTGTGAATTTAGTTCTTTCTTTAGATTATTTATGTTTACACAAATTTCAACAATAGTTGTTTTAACTAGAAAGGAGGGAACATTAAAACGTTGATTTATTTATATTTTTACAAACACACACATATTGGGGCCCTCGGTGACAACCACCTACTGGCAGACGTTTATTCTGAACAACACCTCACATACTTTATCCAGGCTTCGAATCAACCACTAATAGAATTAATTTTAGTTAGTGGCTATCGGGCGAAATCTATTTTTATTTTTACGAAAAAGGGGAGGCTTCAAATAGCGAATAAACTTTTCAAAGTACAGTAATACTTTTTTCTTTTTTTTTTCACCAAAACTTATTTTAGAAGCGATCGTGCAATAACAAACCAAATAAACCAATACTTTTTAAAGAATATATTTGAATGAATGAGCCAAATAAAACAAATAACAAATTTTTAACAAAACAAAAACACTTTGAAAAAATTATTATTTATAAACAAACATTTTATTCGTGTATTTATTTAGGTATAATACGTCCTACTCAATTGTTTAAGCTCAGTAAATAAATAAAAGTCAATATAAATAAACCAATCAATTAATTAATACAATTAAATCACGTACTGCCTGGGTATGAGAAAAAATATAGTGAACATACCAACAAAAATATATTTCATTATGCCGTGCAAAATTAGTAGCTTTGCTCAATAATCAAATGTTTGTTAAATTGTTTGGATTTAGAACGTGAAAAGTAATTTTATAATTTTTAAAAAAAACAGTGCGATGGCCGGGAATCGAACCCGGATCAACTGCTTGGAAGGCAACTATGCTCACCATTACACCACCATCGCCTGATGAGTCAGAGATGTTTCTCGACTTATCTTCTTTTAACTCTTGTTAACTGTAAAAAACCGGTCTCTCAATACAAAATAAGAATAGAATTAAAACTTTTGCCATTTCTTTCAAATGTTCAGACCTCTCTTTCTTTGTGGGCTTTGTACTATCTTTTACACATTTATCTTTTAAAAGATTTCGTCAACAAAAGCTGATTGTAATCATTATTAATTTTAAAGCAGCCTTATTATTTTACCAATCTCGAATTCTCCAATTATAAAACCTTATCAAATCAACAACTTAACTCTTATTTTTATTTTAGCGTGTCTGCTTTCGTTTTGTTTTAACAACGTGGGGTTTGAAAATAAAGATTACCGTCACTACGGCGGTTAACACAATTTTCTTGATAACAAGTTTTGGACTTGATTATTAAAATTTACTGATACGTTGCTACTTATACACATATATATATATACAAGGTAATATTAAAATTTCTTTAATATCTGTCATCAGCATACTGCATTATAATTTGATGAGAAACTTTTTGTGAAATTAATTCTTAATATACCGGTAGCTTAAATTTGAAAATAAATGTCGGTATCTTGATCAAGTTAGATTTCTCATAACGTAAAGAAACACAGTATGTGATCATGTCGAGTTAATGTAATTCTTATTTTTGTCACCAGGGTATCGTTTGGCAGCTCCAAGGGCTCCATGGTGGAGACACTCATCTACGAGAGCCCCCTGCAAGAAGAACCGGAGGCTAGCCCCATTCTCGAAAACTGCAGCCCCTTCTCGGGAGACTCGGAAATCTCAGAGTGAGTACAAACCTCCATTAGGGACAATACTCGCTTAGATCGTACTCACCTGAGGGACTTGGGACACGTAAGAGTGAGTACAAACAATAAATAGCTATTATACAAAAATTGTACTCATCCAGGAAACCCAGACACCTCAACGTGAGTACAGACCTCCGATAGTCACAATATTGGACTCGTACTCGCTCAGGAAAATTGGACACCTCAACGTGAGTACAGACCTCCGATAGTCACAATATTGGACTCGTACTCACCCAGGAAACTCAGACACCTCAACGTGAGTACATACCTCCGATAGTCACAATATTGGACTCGTACTCACTCAGAGTGAGTACAAACATCTAGGGTGGAAGATAACCCCTATTAGTGAGATTACTGTCCCAATGCACCCGGCCTAGTTCTGAACAGGAGTTGCGGGTGTTCCATCTAAGCAGGCGAATTGATCACCCGATCACGTCCTCAGGAAGATTGCAATTATCTACCTGCAGTCCACGTACCTCAGACACACCATATTTTATTATTGCAATTACATCCGTATAGCTGGAAATACACCTAGTTTTTACTTTTGAAACGGAACAACTCAGCTTGGATCGTGACCGACACGTTTCATTTGGTGAAGGAGTTTAAATCGCTGTCAAATAAATAATACATTTTTATTGAAACAGCTCAGTGTAAAGTATAATGTTAATATGAAGGGCCTCTTTAGAAAATACATAGTTTTTTTACTGTTGTGTTATTTTATACGGGATTTTTATGTCACCGAGTCTTACTACCCGGTCAGATTATAAGCATATGTACTAATTACGTGTTATAGTAGAGGAGGGTTGAATATATTAAGTGTACCCACATTTGGCTGGAGATATTGAAAAAGCATTTAGGGAAAATAATACAACCTCAGTACACTCGACCGGAATTCGACCCCCCCGAAAGCTCCGCCATGAGAGTCCAGTTTATTGTGACATTGACGCCGACTTAGACCATTCGACCACCAAAGCAGGTTTATAAAACCAAAAGTGAAAACTGCGGGTCACATGACTTGACTTATGAATATGTTAAAAAAAAATCGTTTTAATATCTTTTTCTAAATGTCATATTCTGTTCTTCTTACCGTAGTCCTGCTTTATCTGAAACCTGTTTGTCGATTCCTCGTCAATCATCATATCGGTGCACATAAAAGAATGATGGCGCTTACTGTCAAAAGACAAGTGGGCATAGGCACCGACTACGGGGGTACTTTGCATATTGAGCACCCCCAATATGTCAGCTTTTTTACAATCTTAATATTACGGGGCTAGTTCTATCTTAGATATAAGGTCGCGCTGCGAACAGTGACTTTTTAATTATAACAAACTGTAGGTGCTGCCATCTGATATGTAGGTAAGCAAGCGTGATTAAGTTGGTAGTACTCGCCACAAGTCAACTGACAGATTGGCACATGTTTCCAATGTAGTTTGGTTAGTGGCAGTAGGAGCCTACTCGTATTGTATGTATTATTTTTGTGTTGTTATGTTTGTTTTCTTTTATATAAATTTATTTTTATTATGTTTTGTTAAACATACACTGAGAGAAACAAATTTCACCATAATTTTGACAATTTTTTTTTCATATACGGTGCTTGAAAACTTGCAAATGTTATACCACACCCACACCCCTTTTTATAGAGTACACCCAATATTTTTTACAAGTCGGTGATTATGCAAGTGGGAATGTAGGGGACGCGATAAAAGGTCAGTGTTTTTTTACATCTTTCATAGCAAACAATTTTCTTCGCCAAGATAAATCAAATATTTCTCCAGTAGCAACATAAGTTTTAATTTTATACACATATTAATATCATCATCAGTTGTTGAATATCTGTCAAGAGCATAGCGGCATCTGATAAACTTTTTAAATGAAGAGAAAAAAAAAATCAAAATCTAGGACACCCTTGACAAATATTCAAGAACTGTTGAGATTACTACGTATAGAAAATTAAATTCCGTTTCTAGTGGAGAAATATTTGATTTACTACGCAGAAAAAAAATCTATAAAAACTGCTAGAATACTGCAGTTAACTCTCGATCCTTACCAAACAGATTGAGCGCATGCGTCAGAGGTAAGACAGCGGAACTCCGACTGGAATAGTAATAAGGTGTTTACTTTGCGCCCGTGAGAGACAATTGACTGATCCACTTGACCTTGAATATCTGTGGTCCGTGGAATGGATGTGTTTCGTGATCATATCAAGCTATCTCGAGTAGGTTTAGGAATTAAAACCGGCCATACGAGGAAGTCAGAAAATATGTCGCTTTCTCAGCACTACGTCTTACTACCCATTCCGGTTATACGCATATATACTAATTATTCTAATGACTCAGGGATGAGGAAGGTTGCTTTTAGAGGATATGTGCCATCATTTTAATGGAGGGAGAGTGTTAAACCCTTTAGGAAGAACTCCCTTCAGTACATCAGATTGGGATTTGAAAACTAATATTCCCGATATCATCAGTCTAGTCCAGTAAAATTCAAATTTGGGTACTCTCCATCCACGCAAATTTGGGTACATTTATTCTATAGTATAATTTCCTCAACTCTTCCTCTATTGGCCAAAAGAGTGGAAAGCTAATTTTTTCTAGGGGTGGTCCGCTAGAAAATTTACTCTACCTTTAGCCAATAAAATGGCCAATATGGATTCCCTCTAGGTGTGGGGAGAGGGTCGATCAACTATCAGGAGGGCTGGACCCCCTGAGTTGCCCTCCTATATATGCCCTTGCCATTAGCATAGTTTTTGGTGGTCGCGTGCTCTAACGCTCCACTCTCGTAGTAGAATAGACTGCCGGTGACACCAAGGTTCGAATCTTGGTCGGGTGTGATGCGGGTGGTTTTCCAAAAATAGTTTTCCACTCTCCCCGCACGAAAATGAGGGTACACTTCCTGTAAATTTAACCACGCTAATCCCTAAAACCACTAGCCGAATTAGTGCATAGAAGTACAACCTGAACGGGTAGTAAGATGCGATGCTTCTCGTTAGCCTGATCTTCTAACAACTTTGCGGCTGACACAGCTTTAAACAAATCGATAAATTCGTGACCAGAGTAAATCTCTCCCGAAGTAATTCGCATTCCTTTCTGCCAATGAATCTCCAGTTTACAACCTAATTTGGACGGGAGAGATATTACGGCGATAAAATAGTGACGGAGGTTAAAAGAGATTAAAAAAGGACACACACTGACATTCACTCTATTTCCTTGATGGTTTTGTACGGTAAGGGAAATGGGAGTGACTCCAATATGGCGGATCCTTGGTTTCAGGTCAATATTACATTAAGAGAGAACCCGGCGTTGTAATCAAAAACGTGCTGAAGGGTGAGGTGGCGTCTGGCGCCAAAATACTCGGTGGTTGGGTTGGGGGGGAGAGTTTCAAGAATAAAAGTTGATTATTGTGATCATCATGGGGTGTGTGAATGTCACATTTTAAATGAAAAGCGAATTCGATGAGAATTTTGAAATATCCGAAGAAAAAAACGGAGCTGAAGTTGAAGATAAGGTTTTTGTTGTTACATAACGGTATTTTTAATTTTTAAATGATCATTTAAATGATTCTACGTAAATAGAAGGGCCCAAAGAAAAAAAAAAGCACACTATATTTTTTATGCTGACTTAATATCCGAATGTATCTATGCTTATGTAATTTAATAACTAGTCGGTGTTAAAATAATGTTTAGTGGCTGTTATAAAAATATGTGTAGATATGTCATATTTAATGAGATATTTCAAATTTGTTCATAAAATAGAGAAATTTTCTTTCTTCTTTTTTCAAAATGTCTGGAAGATTTGAAGTCTATTGTGGGTGTCGAAATTGAAATCGAAGTGGAGGAGATCTGACCGATGCAAAATAAGAGAAAAAATAAAATAAATAAACTACTTGAAAAATGTTGAAACTTCCTTCACCCATTGTGATTATTATAATTATTAATGTGTAATAGACCACGCGACCACCGAAGTAGGTTAAGGTGTTACTCTCGTAGTGGACTAGACTGCTGATGACGGTGAGATCGGGGTTCGAAGCCTTGTCGGGTGTACTGAAGGTAGTTTCTACTAAATGGTTTTCGCCTATACCTCCACGTGAATGCGGATACACTCTATATAAATTCAACCTTCCTCATTCCTAGCACATTAGTGCAATAAGCATATTTATATGCTTATTGCACTTATATATATATATATAATGTACAAACGGAATGGATAGTGACACGTGACAAAAAATATAGAATTAAGATTCACAGCTAAGATCACATGAATTTACTATTCATCTAGTTTTAGTTACTTTTATGATAATATACGTCCTTCCCACCAGAATATCTTATACATCGTATATAAAAATCATTTTAACAAACGCCGGCAGTTTATTCTTGAGGTAAAAATAGAAGCAGCCCAGGGTCCATCTCAAATATCACTTATTTACGTTATATACGCTACTATGTGAGAGATTATGAAAACTGCTTGCGCTAGTTAAACGAATCCTTGCTACTAATTATTTAACCCGTGATCATTAATAAATTAAATTTATTTTACATGTTACTCACCCCCATCATGCTCAGTTAGGGAGGGGCAGGTAGTGATGATCAGAAGGGGGGGGGGAGGCGTAACCCACGGTGGTCCATCGTTTTTCTCTCCAAGAACCAAACCTGACCATCAGTTTGCACCGTGGACCGAACATAAATTTAGTAATGCCATCAAACAACAAAAATCAATAAACAATTACTTTCAATACTTATGAATAGTATTTTTGGTAGGTAGAATCGTTCACATCTTACTGTAAAAAAATTTCACTACCCTCCTAAAAGTATATTATTAAATATGCACGCACGCACATACACTTTCACAAACAACTCAGCATTATAAATTTATATTTGTACATATTTTTATTGATCAAATACACGCATAATATATATATATATATATATATATAGGATACTGTGAGGGTCACATTTTCAGTGAGTGCGGGCCGCCAGCTGGAGCACACTGACTTACTGGCTGCCTACCTGGCAGGTATTAATAACACTTGTCTTTGAAATCAAACATGTGATCTTATCTCGATAACGGGGAGAGCTACACAGTTTCTCCAAGATACCTTATATGTTAATTTTGACTCCATGTTTTTGTAATCTGAAGTTAAAAAACTTGTAACATTTACTTTGAAATATTTTATTGCAGAAATAAGGGCGGCAACCCCTCCCCCCTCTTTTTTTTACATGTTGGAGGTGGGTAACAGATACAATATTGTTAGTTTATTAGGTTTAAATAATCAGTATGTAACAATTCATTTTACTAGAGCAAGCTGTTTTCATAATATCTCATATAATAACGTTTTTACCTCGATCGTTAGAAGCGTATACTTGATATTTGAGATGAACCCTGGGTTGCTTATATCAAGCCTTCTATTTTTATCTCGAGAATAAACTGCCAAAGTGTGAAATGTTTTAGATTCACGCTGTTTATACGTGAGTCTAGATTGCATGGGGGAAAAAATGTTGATGCAAGTGAACCAAGTGAAACCGCTGACGCCAGTAGTGAAGAAAAGTTTGGAACTGTCACGAATAGAGGTAAAACAAACAAAAAAAAAAATGTCACACGCTGACTCGCTGAAACCATTATCGTCCCAATAACATCCTAAAATGAAAAAAAAGTACAGTTTTTTAATTCGTGTAAGGCACTCATCCACTCAGCTAACTACTATAAGGAGGGAGGATTTAGAATGAAATACCGGTTCTTATCTGGGTTAGGCCATTAAGGCGTCACTGAAACAAAACATTGACCAGAAAATTTTTGATGGTTTGAGGTATATGTGCACTTTCTGAACCGACTGATTATATCAGCACACTATAATTTCTATGAGCGAGGGTGAAAGGGCCTACCAATTTTGTCGGTAAGGGTACTTTCAAATACCTTCCAGGGTTATCTTACATGCCACAAATGACATGGGATCAACGGCCTTACTTCCCCCTTCAAAGGAAGTTGTGTTACAGATATTTATCGCTCAAGAAAAATCCACCTACCTTGACTGGGTTTGAACCCACTAACAACGGGTCCTGAGTCGAGCACTTTACCCCAAGACCACCGAGGTTGACTGGATGGCTACTTAAGAACCCGTCTCATCCTCCGGGTAGCCCTTAGCTTACGTAGGTAATACAACTCAAACCAGACGTCTTAAGAGCCTGATGGAGGGGTATTGAGACGCTGATGGAGGGGGTAGTGAGACGCTGATGGAGGGGGTAGTGAGACGCTGATGGAGGGGTATTGAGGCACTGATGGAGGGGGTAGTGAGACGTTGATGGAGGGGTTAGTGAGACGCTGATGGAGGGGTATTGAGACGCTGA
>CABFVX010008125.1:0-26178 GCA_902151425.1 Timema shepardi | reverse complement strand
TACTGACATTAACTGATGACATTTCGAGCACAATTTTTGAGTTCAATCGAATCAGAAGCTAACCAACATGAACTGATGTAATGTTGAGGACAAACAATCACGAATAACACTCAAAACTTCTGTTTAAACTTTCACTTGAACCTTAAAAACGTATCTGGGCCCATAACCTGTTTTTAAAGGTATTATGACATCAATTAATGGTTTCCATACCTTGTACATATTTAAAACACAAAGCAAAGTTGTTCATGAGTATTTTTTAATTTTTGTAAACAATAGTAAAGATCATATATATATCATAGATAATAATAAAACAAAAGTCAAAGAAGACATTAAAGAACATTTAGAAGGAACTGCCCATCTTCTTGCAGGTCAAGGCTCATCTACTAAATTTCTCTATTGAGTGGATGGAATTATTCAAGTCCCAACAAACTCACTTGTTGACCTTGAGAAGTGATATTAATCTGATCAACAGGGACAATGGTGTGAAAGTGATTCAAGGTAAGTATTAGCAGGAAGAAGTGTTATTTTTGACTACTGTACATAAATCAAAATGAGTATTTTTCTAAACAAAATGTAAAAATTCCAGAAATTTAATAAAATGCTCTTGACTTTTCCCTGACAAAACCCTGTTTTCTTACATTAGAATAATGTGTGTATGCCCTTGGATACTTTGTATTAAATGAATAATTAAATCAAAACTATATAAATAATAGATAGATATAAATAAATAGTTCTAATATTTTACTTCAATGTATTAAAAAAACACTAGAGAAATAGTATAGATATTAATAGATGGTTCTATTAATTTACATGCATATTTTATGTCAATGTATGAAAAAACTAAAACATATTTGTGTTTGAGACTACACCATGATGTATCTTATAAGGTGTAATTTGCCAAGGGAACGTATATAAAAAATATGTATTAAGAATATACAAGAAAATTTAAAATATATTTACTACAGAAAGCAAATGAAAGCTGCATAATATATTTTAGCCAAATTAGGACAGCACTTAATTAAACCCTAAAATAGTGTAGTATTATCAGTATTTTTAATATTTATTTCTATTTATTGCTAGATTCTTTCTTTATTTGGTAGTTAATGGCTTGTACCCTTTACTTAGCCTGAAATGTAGCAAGCTTACCTTGCATTATTCCACTATGGTTCAGATTATAAGCTATGGTCATAGTGTAATAAGTCATTGTATGATACCTTTCAGGGTAAACAGTTAACTACATAAAATAAAATCCTATTGTAAGCATAGATAGATCAAAAGTATTAAACATTTAAAAAATTGAATCAATTACTGGCCAAATTAAATTAAATGTTCACACTGATAATAATACTAATGATAATACTAATACTGATGATTATGATGATAATAATAATAATAATGATAATGATGATAATAATAATAATGATGATAATAATAATAATAATAGCAGCTTAGTGGTACAAAGTGAATTTTATTATTAATAAGGAAAGTTTAATTATTAAAAACTTAATGCTCACTTTAATATCAATCTTACAAAACACAAATATGTTAAAATTAGTTGGTCAATAAACAAAACAAAATAGTAGGTACACATCAAGAAAATTCATTAATTTCTAAAATAATTATTATAGTAATAATAAATAAATGCCAGTATTTTAGGACATATATATTCCTATGAACATTATTAAATTGTGATACATTGACACTTACATAATTTATCACTCCTTATTTAACACTTAAGCAATCATGTTTCCCATGTTGTGTTTCTTAACCTTTTGAAACCAGTAAGGTTTTTACTTTAAATTTATTTTGGTATTCTGATTTTAATGTCTATTTATTGAGTGTAATGCCCAAAAGTAGTGGTATTTATTGCTACAAAAAATTCTTATTTCTCAGAGTATTGTGAGACCACATATATGCCAGTCCATACAGTAGGTCTAATTTTATGAATATTCAGAAGAGAATAAATACTGTTTATGTCATTAATATGGCTTCTAAACCATATAAGCCCAACTCTCCTTTGATTGAATTTTGATAACTTATATAGGAGAATATCTTAATTCACAGTGACAAATACTTTTGGTAAAATTGATAAATTGAGTTCAATATGGAGATAATGAAACAGAGCTTATGTAAGCTTATTATATTAATATAACATATTTTGTATTTTATCAATTAAATTAAGTGTAGCAATAAGTGTATCAGACTTTTCCCTAAATCTAGATAGGCAATGATAAAAAAGGTATATTTGAAAAAAAATTGAGTGATCTATCCATTTATTTTAAAGCCAACCAACCACTAAATTTTGGAACATCAAATTGGCAATCTGGAACTCTTCTTTCTCTAATGCATCAACCATCTTGTGCTTTGTGTGTTTTAATGAGAATACAAAAATATCGGGAATTTTAACTATCAAAAACGTGTGATCGATGAACAAGAATGCAAAATAAAGATTGTAGAATGTCTAGACAATCAATTAATTAAGATAGTATTACTTTTTTCATTTTTTCCATGTTGGCCTGGATAAAAATATTTCAGGTAAGTTTCAATAATGCTGTATGTATCTGTTATACTAATATAAATTTGTCTACTATAATATGATTTTCCTGTAGATGTTTTTTTAAAGCCATTAACACTATATAACATCATGAATATACATGCAACAATTATTTAATAAAAGTGATTAAACTAATTAGCTTGTGTTGGGACATCATGAAGTAGGCCTAAAATCATTGTGGGAGAAATGCAACTGCTTTTAAATAATGAGTTGAATGTGCCTTGTAACCAATTCTAATGTAAACTAAATATAGGTTAGGTTAAATGTTCAATATGGGTTAGATTTTAATTATTAATATCAAAACCAAATATTATGATCTAGTAAAACATGCACTTAAGTTTGAAAGTCTATGCGTTTAGAACATTGTATCAGTGTTGCATATCATTTGATTTCATTTAAAAAACTTTTTTTTACCTAAATATTTATTTTGTGTTAAAATGTTTAGGTGGCACTAGTGTTTGTTTTTATTGAAAACACATAAAGCAATAATACTGTATTTCTTATACTCTAAGACACCTTTATTCCCATTTAAATATATATCTAAAAACTGAGGTCTATTGTAGAATCCATGGCATCTTAGAATCACATTTTTTTTCGACCAACGCTCTTGATATCTCAGAATACCATATACCTATATCATGGGATAGTAAAGATAAATATGGCTCAGAAGAATCAGAATCAAAATGTAAAGTAAAGTCATAGATTTATTCAGATGCAAATGTCAACAGGTCTTGTAAATTGAATTCTGTAGTTAAAGTATTTCTTAGATTAGGGTATTTTAGTGTTTTATTTTTATTTATTCTCTTAGAATCGAAGATTTTTTTCTGTTGGTGGTGCTGAAAAATTAAGGTGTGTCTTACAATAAATGGAGTCTCAGAATCAAAGAAATATGGGTATTAAGATGCACTCGGCTTACTTGGCTAGAAATTTTATATCGTTGGTGATAGTATTTATTCTGTTTTTGTTTTTGAGTATAGTAGAACATTGTCCACAACAATAAGTATATATTAAAAACTTTGCTCACCGGTGTTTAAATTGAAATGGTTGTTTTCTGGCTTGAGTCGCAATAATGGAATCAGGGAATAATAACTGCTAACATTTCAAGGAATCAGGGAATAATAACTGCTAACATTTCAACTGTAGTTAGGGACTGTCCTGAAATTATGCAAGGGTGTTTGTAAAGTGGGGAGGGATTAAGTTTTTTCTTTCAAGAGGGTGGAAAGGGGGCGGGGGGTCAGAATATATCTTACATCTATCTACAATGTTTATAGTGGGGGGAAAAAAGGTCAGAAAATAACACAGGTCTGCGAAATTAAAGTTTTTGAAAAATACAAGAGAAGTTTTCACCGAGTTTTATGTTGTTTGGTGGGCTGATTTCAAAAATGGCCTCCATTTTTTCCCATCATGTCAGGATTTTTTGACTACTACACGACTAGCGCGTTAGCCAACTACGCCACCGATGCGGGTCTTTGTAAAATTAAAATTTTCCATGGGTCATAAATGAAATGAAACTATATTTAATAAATAGAAACTCAAACACCATAAACATGTATTTTAATCATTAATTTTATTATATTTCTACTTCAATGAGATATTTTCTTTTCTTTGTGATCACTTTTTTAACCTACTTCAATAATGGCCGTCGAACATGTTGGTTGATTTTCCAGATTATAATCTGTTATTGGAAATTGAGGCTTACTTTTATAAAATTTAACTAAAAAAAGAAAAAGTTTAACAAAAATATGTATTTTGTCCAAAAAATCTTAATTTGAAATCATTTTCCAGTGTCACATCAGTGTTTTAAAAGTTTGTCTTTTGATATGGTGTTTTATGTTTCCATCATTAAGGTACTTGAAAACATTAATTTCATTTGGAAAGCTTTGATTTGAGTACAAGCATCAGACATTAAATTTATCTCTTCCTTGCAAATCCTTATTTATTGTTATTTAAAAAAAACATATGTGTGAAACCATGGAAATGTTTTCCTCTTTCTATAAACATCAAAAGAAGCTTCAGATTATTTTGGGATAGTCAAACTTTTAGAAAATTTAATTTGTTAATCATGCTGGGTTTTTAAGCCACTAACTAAAACTATTAAGCAGTGGGTTTTTAAGCCACTAACTAAAACTATTAAGTAGTAAAGAAATTCAGTGGTCGAGAACTAACAAGTTTTAGCAAGCAATAGTACAGTTTAAAGAAATGTTGGTTCATCCTTATTTTTAATCTCTTAACATTTTGAAAAATTATTTATTTTAGCCATGGAAGCTAATTGGTGCTAGCAACTCTGTATTATACTGTGTATTATCTCAGAAGATAAATGGATAAGAGAGTCCAATCACTTATTCTTCACGACAGTTGAACAAGGCCAAGGCCAAGGTCAACTACAGTGTTACCTGTTTGTGCAGGCACATATACTAGACTTGTTCACAAAATCACAGTGTGTGTTTTAGATAGATACTAAATGTATTTCTCTAATGAAACTATGATGAAAAATCAGATCAACAAATAAAAACACGATTACAAGAGCCAATTTTGTAATATAAGAGAGGTGTTTAGAACAGAGTTTGATGGAGAAAGGCTTAAGTAAGGGAAAAAAAGGAAGGTATAGAAGATAAAGTAAAGTAAGATGTAAAAAGTAGTAGGGAGAAATGGTAGAGACAGATGAAAGGTACTAACTAGTGTAACTGTAGTTAATTTTTAAAACAGGCTTATTTTATGTATACTATAGTAAACATATGTGTATATAAAGTGTGACCCCCAATTTAAAATAAAAGAAATGTTTCTAAAATGCAGGACTATTGATAGTTTAATATAGCAGACTAAATGACTTACTAAAAATAAATGGATATAAATAACATGTCTAAATAAATTCATACCCGCTTCTTTTTAAGGTTTGAAATTTGAGTTTCCGCTTTCAAAATTTCTCTATCTACTTTGGATATTTGTTGCAGTAGTTCATCTTTGGTTGTTCGAAAAGCAGCATCTTCTGGCACAATAGGGTCAGGAGGAATTGTCGGAGATATATTTTCCACTTCTGGATTATACGCAGGTTGGTCCTATAATACAGATTAAAAAAAAAGTGACAAATATATTAAGAGTTAATAGATTAATATTATTTAATTAAATATAAATGAATAGAGATAATTATACTAAACAAATGTATTCCTTTTAAAAGCTGGGAATATAATGTGAGAGAGAGTTTATCAAAACAGGACAAATTGCACAAATATCTATTAAATTGGTCAGTTCTCTACATATTTTCTAATATTAAAAAATATAATTATAATAGGCCAATCAATGCTAAGAACAGTTATAACTATTTTATTTCTTTGCATAAAATATAGTAGCTTTTTGTCTTTATAGTGTTATAGTGAAAATATTTTGTACACTCAACATAATGTTTAAGGTTCAAAAAATAGACAAACATTAATGAATTTTATGTGGCGTAATAGGAATCAAAAAACAATATTCTTGCCATAGATATCATTTTGGACCATTTTGGAAAGAAAAAAAAGTTCAGCATGGGTATCCATTCAAATCCACAATAATTATAAACATACTGTATTTGGGGTTTGTATTATGCTGGTGTTGTACTATAGTTGTAAATTACTATTAGAAAAAGAGGGTGAAACTAAACTATGTATCTATTTTATTGAGAAAAATAGGGATACCAGTCAGAGTCTAAAATTGTTAGTCTAAATGGGGTCAAAAATGCTGTCTAACAGTAATTTAGCTGGGATACGCCGATTCCTGCTAGTTGGAGTGACGGCATTTACACCAATGGATGTCAAACTGGTGAAAACAAAATGCCATCATAATTTTGTATATATAAATCATACACTTATTTTCTCACTCGGTCTAAGAATAAGAAGACTCTAACAGTGTGATGACTGTGGTGTAGGTAAAAATCCTTTTTGACATTTCGGTGAATGTTAATGTCACTGTGCCAAGAAAAAGACATTATTTATAACTCTCTTTAATAAATATTAATATATACAGGATGGTTGGTCAGGGAGAATATTTAAAATGTGGAAATATTAGTGAATTAACTACCAGAAAAACCAGAGGAATGTCAAGAGAATGTTGTAATTAATTGATTCATTATATCCATCAAAAGAGTTGTTAATGACAATCTGAGAGAAAGGTAAGATAAAGGTTGTAAGAAAAGAAATTAAGTACCATTTTAAAGAAGAGGATGTGAAAAATTATACTGGTAAATCACCTTTGAAAAACCAGTAGAAATGTCCCCAACAGAGATTTGATCTCCAAACTCCCCATTACCAGTAACAAAGTGCAATGCAAGTTCCAACACTATCAGCTTGGCCCCTTAACAACCATCAAAGTAAAACTATATCAAAGGTAATTAAGTTAATTTATTTGTAAGGCTATGAAGATCACCGATCTGATCATGTGTAAGCAATGACAGGTAGTAATGGAAAAACACAATTTTTAAGCTGGCTTGTAAACAACCTTATCATTCGTACTATCCCTTGTTGACAGGGAAAGGATAGGGTATTGGGTATTTGTTAGTGTTTGTGTGTGAGGGTTACAAAAAAAATTGAAAGGCCAATCTGTAATGATTCATACTTGGATACTTGCAAGTGAGAAAGAGAGTGAAAGAGTGTTATTGCTAGAGCAGGGGTGGCCAACTTTATTGGGAGTAAGTTATACTGTTTTCTCTCGACTATATTCCATTCACGGTAGGAATTACTCTCTGAAAGGTCTTTTTTCCTACCAATATTCTACTATATAGTAGATTTATGGTAGGGAAAAAGACCTTTCAGAAGTCAATTCCTGCCGTGAATGGATTATACTAGTGATCTGCCTTACAATTTCAAATTTTTCCCTCCAGAATTTTACACTCACAGCCATATCAACATCATTGATGCCCTATAGGCACAACCTGTGAATTTTATACAAGTGTTTTAGGTAAATCATAAAATTTGAATAATTTTACAAATTATTTTGGATTTTCATACTTAGACCTTGAAACAAATTAAAAATTATTAACTAATGTTTCTGTCAAATAATTATTGATAAATTTGTGCCTTCAAATCTTCGATGTGTCGGTCAGTTAAAATCCAGCCATCTTTAGTTTTCGTTTGTTTTAAATACTAAAATGCTGGTTTGCATAAATATGTGGATCTAAATCAGGAATATAAAATGTCTCTGCATTTTCTCAAATCAAGGCATTTTTCCTTAGAAACAATGTTCCAAATGTATCTTTTTTTAGGATTTGGCTTGCATAAATATGTCACATCACATTGTAATTATTTCATTTTACAGTGTAACTATGCCCAATTGAAATAGCCCTACATATTTATTTGTGGTTGGTTGTGTGTCCATGCCCTCCTTGAATGGATGACAAATTGAATCAGATCTTTGATTTTCCTAAAGTCACTGAATTTTGTTTAAAAATCGCCAAGAACAGTGTGTATTTCAGTTACACATTTCCCTTCATTGAATAAAATGTTTCCCCCTCCCCCTCGATGTTTGTAAAGTGGTCAAAACGTGGAAAACAGGTACATATGTCGGTGAATATGCTTGTCCAGAGAAAAGTCAAGGAATTTAATCATATTCACTAAAAAAATATGTAACTTTTATTTAAAATAGCAAAATAACATTTTTTCTTCCAGTTCATAAGCATAATGAGACTCTTAACACAATTTTAGAAGTTTAGTACACTAATCTCAAAATCAAACAACATGTGATATTTGTGTCATCTTTTCACCCTCCTACAAGTCTTTAACAAAAATTAAGGAAGGCATGGTTATTTGCATGCACGAAAATTGAATTACATTGTAGTAAGAAGAAACTAAAAGAGAATGTGTCTCACTACAATTTCAAACTGTATTGGTGAAAGAAGAAGTTTTAATGGCGAAATATTAGCTCAAGGAAATCTAACTTAGACCCCAACAACCAAAAGCCCATCACTTTAGGCTGAAATCCTTTAACCTAGTCACAGAGTGACATAATTTCTGAATGTGTATGTGTCTAAAAATTGTATTTCATTAAGTTGCGATCTTAATAAAGTAATGTTTGTAATACATAGAGGATCCATGGTTGGAAGGGTGGTCGGTATCTGACAGCTAGTAGAATCTTTATAATTTCACGCAATGAGTAAGAAACCAACCTCAACCTATTCGAAAATAATTATTTGCTTACTAATAGAGGTATGGTCAAATGAGTCTAATAATGCTTCCCTAAGGATTTATGTTTAATTGGCATTTTCGTAATTTATTGAAAGAACAAGCGATATTAATATAACTTATGTTTTTTGTTTTGAGGTTGTGGAAACAAGAGATGAAGTAATTAAATAAAAATTATTAAATTCACACTTGTATCTCGTCATAAATGGCCACCAAAATAAAATTGAAATTACTCATTCAGCACTGATTGTTTTATTTTGTCCTTGTAATTCCAAGTTTGATAAACTAAACCTTTTCATAGCCAGTGCTTGGTTCTTGAAAGCAGAAACACTGCTCATCATATCGTTGATTGTTTTATTTCACCCTTGTAATTCAAAGTTCAATAAACCAAGTTTTACCATCAAATTTGCCAAACCACATATCCTTTCCAGATCAAGCAATTGTGGATATAATAATCGCCCCCCTCCCCCTCCGCACCAACCTACCAACCATTCCACCCTTCAAGAAAACTGGTAACATGTCCATTAAGTCACAAAAATTTGCAAAGACAATTGCTTCAGCTTAGCCACCTGACAGCCATGTGCAAAATCAAATTTGATTCTTTATTGTTCAAATGCATTTTAATAAGTCACTTTTGAAGAGCTTTACGTCCAATTGAGGTGACCATTTAAGAGTATTATCCATTAATCATTTTGTTTTAAGCCTCTAGCTGGCCAAAACTCGCCAATGAACAATGCAATGATAGATAAAGAAATATGAAACATCTTTCTGAAAAAATACCATGGATCTGTTGAAATTACCCGTCATCACCACTGTTCTGTTGGTAGCTGTTGACATGAGCATAAATAAAGGCAACTTAATCTCATCTGTATGCTGCTTGAATCTGTTGAAAATAACAAAATTTCATATTTTTATTTTTAATAAAATCATGCCCAGCAATCATTCTTTCGCAGAAAAGTTTTCAAAACCGATTCTGATTTTTTTAAAAGCAGTAGTTGAGCAGTGTCATCGACATTAGTTGATTCAACAAGTTGCAAGTATTATGAAACACATTGATCAATATCATTTAATAGTTGCTCATTTACATTTTGGTTCTTTTTTTTATGATTATCATAACTATTGTGAGATAATTGTGAATCTTGGTGGCCTCTCTTTATTTAACCATCAGTCTTGAAATTTTCGAGTAGAGAATCTGCTATTTATACAAAAAATTTCCACGATAAATTCACCATCAGAAAATGGTTTAAGTTTTGTTGCCATTTTATGATCCAGATGAAAGGAGATAATGGTTGCAGCATTCTAATGATAGTTTGGTATTGAGAACATGTTTTGCTGCGAGGTTAATCCACATTTCAGTTTTTGTTATTTTTTATTTCTTATTTCACCATTGAGTTGGACCGATATATATTTAAGAGTTGCTCCATAAATTCCCTTTCTTTGCTATTGCCATGGAAGTATCGCAAAATAAGGGTGATGAAAAAGTTGTCCTTTTTTATATAGCACTACATCTTACTAGTTATTCTGGTTATACGCATATGTACTAGTTATGCTAATAGGTTAAGGATGAGGAAGATTGAATTTAAAGGAAGTGTAAATGCATTTGAGTGGAAATAGAATGGGAAACCATTTAGGAAAAACCACATGACATTGATTAAACCACTATCTCCCTGTCATTGGAAGTCTAGTCTATTGCGAGAGTAGCGCCTTAGACCACCCAGCTACCGAAGCGAGTTAGTAGTCCAGTCTTGATGAAAAAATTTGCCAATCATCGAGGCATCAAAATATTGAGTGACATTCAGTATTCAAATGTTTTGCACAAGTTAAATTTTGTTCATTCTTGGCTTGCAAATAGTTTGTTTATAATTAAAGAAGATTAACAAAAAGTGTATAGTTTCACCAGATAGATCTATGTATTTACAAAAGTACAAACCCATGTTTTAAATTTCTTTTTTATACATAAAAAATCAACATATTTAATTTGACTGTTTAAAGGTATTTTTTCATGCCAAAAAGAGCAGTTCTAAAAATGCATTGGTGACGGCCTTGAACTACTACATATCCAGATATCCAATAATAAAATGGCCTTACTCTAGTGTCAATACGTAGTGGTTTCTGAACTTCAGCTTTCATTTCTCCAAGTCTTATCTTCTTGAAGGGAGGCATCACATCATTCTGCATGGATGAACCGCTTGATGCTCCCATTGAAGTTGCCACATTTTCACGATACATCTCAGCTCTAAATTAAAAATAAACACTATTAATCGGGAGAACTCAATAAGCTTTATATTCAGATTACTAATTTAAGTATAAATAAATTTAAATAAAGAGAACATGATAAATATGTTAAACACATAAATGAAATGTTAAATTGTACTTTTTTTTCTTCTATTAAATCAATGTATAGACTTATATTAATGGTGCTACATGCCTTTGAAAAGCTGTGTTAGTTGCCCTTAAGAGTCATCTAACAACAATGCATCCTTTATATACTCAAACTGCATACAGTTTCTAGTAGAAATTATTTAGTCAAGTTAGAGCCAACTTTGAGCCAAGCTTGTCATTAGAGCTCAATTGAAAGTTTTGTAAGCTCGCCATTTTCAAGCTTCCTCTTGATGTAAGTACAAATCAATTTTTAAAAGTGTACTGTTAACTATTCTAGTTGGTTGGAAATATTTTATTATAACACTACCTCTAAAAACAAACTTTATAAGCATTGAATTTTAAAGTCTGGTGACCTGGTTGTCTAAGGGTAAGGTGTCAGACCTCTGTGCTGGGGTACGGGGTTCAATCCTCGGTCCCGGCACAGATTTATCTGATTACTAAACCCTTCCTTCACCTTTGACAAGACGTGTATTAATCACAACTTGTGAATGTGTGGAATGCCAGGCCTCCACCGTGGTTCGGATCCCACATTAAACTGTAGGTCCTCTGTTTCATCTCACAATCACCCAACTATTACACATTTAAGTGTGTGTAACCCGAATGGGTAGTAAGACAAGGTGGTGATGATGATGATGATAAAGTGTTTTAGCTTAGATTGAGCTTGTGGGGAAAAATAAAACTCTCCTTTATATATGTAACATAAGCCTCAATCTAGTTTGAAAATTATACTTTTTATTCGACCATTTTAGCACTAATAATTTTTATTATAGAAGTTTAAAATCCAACATTATTGTAGCATATAAAGCATATTATACTTATACTACATATTTATACAGTATACAGGGATACATACTGCTGTAGCCTACTCCTTGCCAGCCCCGTCATGTAATCACTATTTGGAGGCAGGAGCGAAATTCGACTTCTAATCTGAGGAGGATGAGGAAGTTCTCGAATGAATTCAAACTGCATTTGTGGTTGTGACTGAGGTGGTTGCTGTGAAGGTTGAGGTTGGTTTGTTACTTGCGAAAGAGTGTGTTGATGGGGTGGTTGTGTTGCCTGATGGGGCGAGTGTTGATGGGGTGATTGTATTGTCTGCTGTGGTGGATGTTGATGGGGTTGGGGTGTAGCTTGGTGCGGCGGATGTTGGGGCTGGGGGGTTTGTGACATATGTTGAAGGGGCTGCGGCGTCACTTGATGAGATGGGTGTTGATGGGGTTGTGGCGTTGTTTGATGAGATGGGTGCTGATGGGATTGAGGCGTTCCTTGATGGGATAAGTGTTGATGAGACTGTGGCGTTGCTTGATGCAATGGGTGTTGATTTAGCTGGGCAGTTGCTTGATGGGGTGGATGTTGATGGGGCTGTTGCGTTGCTTGATGTGGAGGGTGTTGATGGGGCTGGGGAGTTGTTTGATGAGGCGGGTGTTGATGAGGCTGTGGCATTGCTAGATGTGGTGGATGCTGATGGGACTGTGATGTTGCTAGATGTGGCGGGTGTTGGTGGGACTGGGATGCTGCTTGCTGCGATGGATGTAGATGGGACTGAGGCATTGTTTGCTGGGATGGATGTTGATGGGACTGAGGCATAGCTTGCTGAGAGGGGTGTTGAATGGGTTGTGGAGTTGTTTGTTGAGGGGGGTGTTGGTGGGACTGTACTAATGCTTGATGTGAGGGGTGTAGGTGAGGTTGTGGTGTTGTTGGATGTGAGGGGTGTNTGAGGCTGTGGCATTGCTAGATGTGGTGGATGCTGATGGGACTGTGATGTTGCTAGATGTGGCGGGTGTTGGTGGGACTGGGATGCTGCTTGCTGCGATGGATGTAGATGGGACTGAGGCATTGTTTGCTGGGATGGATGTTGATGGGACTGAGGCATAGCTTGCTGAGAGGGGTGTTGAATGGGTTGTGGAGTTGTTTGTTGAGGGGGGTGTTGGTGGGACTGTACTAATGCTTGATGTGAGGGGTGTAGGTGAGGTTGTGGTGTTGTTGGATGTGAGGGGTGTAGGTGGGGTTGTGGTGTTGTTGGATGTGATGGGTGTTGATGGGGCTGTGGTGTGGTTTGATGGGGAGGATGTTGATGGGATTGGGGAGTCGCTTGATGTGACGAGTGTTGATGAGGCTGTGGCGTGGATGGATGTGATGGATGTTGATGGGGCGAGCTTGTTGCTTGATGGGGGGTGTGTTGACGAGGCTGTGGCGTTGCTTGATGCTGGGGATGTTGATGGGGTGGTTGGGGTGGTGGTGGCTGCACAGAAGGTTGCATTTGAACTTGGGATGATGGTTGAGGTTGGCTTCTGTCTGTAACCTGAAAAGCAAATTACCACACAAAATCAACTTATGAAGGGGGGGAAAACCAAACTTTTATAGGATTACTTGCAACATTCTTTTGGCTTATTGCTGAAGGTACTGCTCAGCTGAGCCAACATGGAAGGCCATTGTTTGACAATAACAAACTTCACTGAGATTAGTCTATCGTGGTTGTGGTTTTCAAACCTTATCCTATAATACTTACTTGTGCGCTTCGTTTAACTCCAATGTCCTTATCCTGTTTTTAAAAACATTTCAACCAGATATAATAATCAAATTTGGCAAACATAGATGCCAACGAATGAAGGAATATTAGTTAATGCTATCTCAACAAATAGCGAAAATTAGCAAAACCGAGAAATGTAATAAAAATTTATTACTAGACCATATTCGAGTCTACTTTTATTTGCTAAAATAAAAATGTTGGTCCGCCTATTTAAGAAACTAATTTATTTTTCCTAAAAAAATTAATCAAAAAAACCCACTCGATTTACAAAGTGTTTATTTTCTCAAAGACCACATAAAAACTAATTACGCTAAGGGCTGTGTAGTCGGTACACCAAGTCTTCAACTCGGACTGCTCTATGTTTATGCTGTCCGACTCCAACCTCTTCATAATTGACTAATGTATATTAATTAGTAACAAGAAATTTAATACCGTCTGACTTCAACTCATCCATAAAGGGCTAAAGTATATCAATTATTAATAACAAATTTACTGTAGTAAAATGATTCAATACAGATTACTTTATGGGAAGCTTCTTTAGCAATGCAAATGTATATTCAAGTAAATTTGTCAATACAAAATTACAAATATTGATCTTAAAGAACAAAAAGGTATAAATCTACCATATATTATAATATTATAAGTTTTTTATTTGAAGTTGAGGAGTCAATACATTCTTACCAACTCAGACTCCACCCACAATTGCTTCAGACTGAATCCACTGACATTATGCTTATCTTACATTATAATGGGTTTACAGCAACATTACAACTTTTAAATTACCTGTGTGGGTGTTTCACATATTTACACTTACAAAGTAAGGATAAAAAGTTGGTATTTTAACAACTCACAACACTTGTATTATATTTGTTTAAATCATGTTTCTAATTAAATAAAACTGTTCAAACAAAGACACATTTTATTGGAGAGTTTTAACATTTTTACCTTTAAGAGAGTCACTGAGCAATTTGAGTTAAAAAAGAATAACAATATGTTTTAATGAAAGAATTGAATGTGTTTTAGTTGATCGTAAACTCACATAACAAGATAAAAAGGTCAGAAACACTTTGTTTACTGGCACCCTGAAAGGTAGCAAGCTTACCTCTTAGATGCAGCTTTATGATAAGCAGAGGGGAAAATGAAGTGTACAATTTGGTTCAAATTCTTAAAGGCCTATTACCCACCTCGGTGGCGTAGTTGGCTAACGCGCTTGTCGTGTTGAGCTCGACTGCAGAGGACGGGGAGATCGAGGTTCGAATCTTGGTCGGGTGAACTGGAGGTGGTTTTTCCTAAATGGTTTTTCACTCTCCCTCCACAAAAATGCGGGTTCACTTCTTGTAATTCAACCTTCCCAATTCCTAATCCATTAGCGTAATTAGTACTTAAAGCCTATAACCCGAACGGGTAGTAAGACGCGGTGCTTATTATTATCATTATTATTATTATTATTATTATTATTATTATTAAAGGCCTATTTTAGAAAGGAAAAAAGGGGGGTCTGATTCTTACCCTCTTATTTAACGTTTGATGTAGTTTTTAATTATTTATTTAGAAGTATTATAAATTATGCATCAAAGTTTGGGAGCTTACTTCAAATTTTAAGAATGATTTATTTAGTAAACCAATAATAAACAACCATTTCAAGTATCTGTGATTAAAATAGTTAATGAAACAACATTTCAGAGTTTCTAAAACTTGTAGCTTTATGATCAAAATGTGTACATTTTTTAAAAGCTAAACCTTAGGTCACTATGTTGATACACTTGAAAAGTTAAGAAATAAATATATTTCTTTTATGAAAGCAATTTATTATTAATTAGCGGCACGTTTTACTACCCATAAGGGTTATTAGACAATGAATTTATGCGAGCGAGAAAGAAAGAAACTTTTAATTCTACGGGTAAGGGTATTTTAACATACCTTCCAGGGTTTGTTTTACATGCCAATATCGACATGGGACCCACTGCTTTACGTCCCCTCCCAAGGAAGGTGTGCTACAGATTTTTGTCTCTCAATAAAAATCTGTTGACCTAGACTGGGTTTGAACCCATGAACATTGGATCCTGAGCCGAGCACTTTACCCCAAGACCTGTCAACTTTATGAAAGTCGGTTATAAAAATATTCCTTAGTTTTCTATTAACTCTAAATAAAATTTGTTGTTGGAATTAAAGCTTGAAATTGATGTTGGTGGAATTTATGATTTTATATTGGTTTTGTAGCCAAGTCTGTAGGAATCCCAAATTTCAAGTTTATAAAATTACCTTATAATATGATTATACAGATTTAGGTTCCAGTTGCCATATAACATACTAGATCTCAACAAATATAAAAACAAGTAAATAGTTTGGTAGTTTGCTTTGGAAAATATGCCGATATATTCCAGTTTATGTTGCAACAACCACAACTCCTCTTCCCTCTCCAAATATGTGAAATTGTTAAGAATCTACTTTTTATTTGGAAAATGGGGAGAGCACTAAAAATGTAATGAACAATACAATGCATCGTCCACATTAATATTGAATTAAAATAGGATATTGTGTAAAAGTTTTAAAATACATATTGTTTTAAATGTACCTTCATTTAATATGTTAAATGCTACTTAGAGATCAATAAAATTTATAAGTTTATCTAATTAAGTGTGATAATATTTTTTCAGTCAAGTGTATTATATTGCTAATCAAAATAGAGAAATAAATCATTCAAGGTAGTTGTTTTAATTGTAATATATATAAAGAAAAATTAAACTCTTGGTATCACATGTTTTGGAAATACAGTCTGGACAATGGAACATCAGAGGCCTAGCAGCATTTTTTATCACCCCATCTTACTACCCATTTGATCTATATGTTTATGAAATGATTGCCCTTGTGGTTTTAGGAATTATTATTAGCACTGCGTCTTACTACCCATTTTGGGTTATATGCACACACTAACGTGTTAATGGTAGGGTGACTGAGATGAAATGGAGGACCTACAGTTTAACGTGGAATCCGAACCACGGTGGAGGCCTGGCATTCCCCACATGGTTTTAGGAATTATGGAGGTTATATTTTTAGGTGTAGTACCAACATTTGTGTGGAAGGAGAGTGGAAAACCATTTAGGGAAAACAACCCTTAGTACACCCGACCAAGATTCAAACCTCAATCTCCCCATCATCGGCAGTCTAGACTACTGCGAGAGTAGCGCCTTAGACCATACGACCACCGAAGCGGATGTCTGCAATTTTGATCAAGCTCTCTTTAACTTATTTATTATTTTTCCAACCCACAACAATGGCCACACAATCTAAAATTCAAGTTAATTTTGTCTGGTTTGCCAGTGGCGCAGAGGTCAGAGTTTGAATCCCAGTCGGGTGTATTGAGGGTAGATTTACTCTAAATCTTCCTCATCCCTACCATATTAATGTAATTCATTTATTTGTATAGCTTGAAAGGGTAGTGATACATGGTGGAAATACATAAATATAGTTGTATTTTACATATTTACATACACACATAGCTAATCATGCTGTTCCCTTTCGGGTTAGGTGAGAAGCTGTGCATATAGCTCAAAAACCAACTCTGTACTAAATCCATCCTCACTAACTCTCGCCATAATTTCTATCCTTGCATACTACCTTTGCTTCAACAATATCCATACACCAAATCATTGATGCCCTTTTATTCTTAAAACTCTTATTGTTTCTCTTTTGCACATGTTCGGCTACAACATTTAGCCATGCCTTACATAGCCTAACCTTTCGATCCACACTCTCTACCTTCATACATTTGTTTGTCACTCAATCCACTCTCATCCTCTCAAAATGCAAAATAAAGTAAAATGCTTCTTTTACAGTGACCTATTGGATATTTTCAAACATTATTTAAGATTAAACACACATCTTCTTCTCCCCTATTCCCCAGCCAATTAAATATTGCATCCCATTTCTAATGTCTAGCTATGTTATAGACTCAACAATAAAACTAGCTACATTTTTTATGCTAACACAATCAAAATACCGCTCAAAAAATTAGACCTCTGCAAATGCAGGATTAGAATAATTACAACTAGTATTTTTTTTTAAACTGTAACTTGTTACTTAATTGTCTAAGATATAGGTATAGTCAAAAAATGTAATAACTATTATTAATCAATCCATGTTGGATTGAAATAAAACAATCAATAAATTCAACTGACCACATTGCGAGCTGCATATTGGTATGGGACACCTCCTCCAAACGATTGTTGTTGAACATAACGCATGGCCGCCTCTCTGGCAGTGGCACTGGTGAAATTTACATAGCCAGCTTGACGGCCAGTTACAGGGGATGCTGGGGATGCAGATGACGGGGGAGCTTGGCGTGGCTTATATGGAAGACTGTCACCTTGTTGGGAGGCTCTGGAATTATTTTAAAAAAAACATGGTTAGAATTGCTCCAAATGGCTCCACAAATTTGTCTTTCACCTCTGGAAAATTGTTTGCTAGCTTCAAGTAGTTGACCAAGTGGAATTTTCATTTAAATGAATGCCACATAGAATGTGTGATGCTAAAACTGCTAGCGAATAGCAGTGAGGCAGTACATAACTGGTGTGTTAAAATTGTTTGAGAGAACAGGGTCAAAATCAAAACTTCTCTGGCCATATAATATGAGGGACGACACCACAACTCAGCTCAAATCATATCATACATATTAAATATTTTCACAAAGGCATTTAAAGAGAAAACTTCGAAATCAAGTAATACCCAACCCTCCGTTGCATCAAATAGGCATGGATGTGTATATTTAAATTTTTTTAAACTAGATGGTGAAAGCCAATTACTACAATGATACTTGGAAAGTGACAAGCCAAACTCATATGACTTGTATCAATAATTGTTCTGCATCATTACTATTTTGTATCTAAATATAATGAGTTACAGCGATGTACAAAATATGATAATCATTTAACTATCCCGACATGATATGAAAACCAAGCATTGTAACAACTATCTCATGAAAACCAACCTAAACATATCAAATAGTATCAAAAACATAAACAGTCTCAGTGATACCAATATAAAAGTACATTTGCCAACTAAGAGATATAACAATTACCAATTACATGTTTTTACAATTATATATATATATGTGTGTGTGTGTGTGTGTGTGTGTGTGTCTGTGTGTGTTTTTGTGTGTGTGTGTGTGTGTACACAAACACATATTTAGTACTGTGTCTTTCTACCCATTTTAGTTGTACACTTATATACTAATAATTACACTGTGTGTTAGGGATTAGGAAGATTTAATTTAGGAAAAGTGCATCTGCATTTGCACGGACGGAGATTGGAAAACCATTTAGGGAAAGTGTCCTTCAGTGTACGTGACCAAGATTGAACCCCGATCTCCCCATCCTAGGCAGTCTAGTTTAACACGAAATTAGCGTGATATACTATGCTTCCACCGAAGCAGGTCATATCTAATATTATTCAAACAACTTTCTGTCAAAATTAAAATCTTTGCTCAGAAACGGGACCTTGGCCATTCTAGTTAGTTACCATACCACAGCCAAAGCAGTGGAAAACATATAAAAGATTAAAAAAAAAATTAGAACAGTCAAAGACATACATCTAGAAAGTCTTTAGTGTGAATAATAATGTGAAGGCGCACTAGGCATATGCCATTAACCAATTATACAATTCTAATATCTCAAGAAAAAGTGTCAAGATAGTTGAAAATATACAAGTATGATATACAAAAAATAGGACATGAAGCTTGCCACGCATCAATCAAAACATCAGATCTTACAAGAGTGCTGATATTTCTGCAGAACCCCACCTGATTCACACTCACAATCAAATCAGCTGAGCCACCTAAACAACTGGAAACGCCAAAATCAAAGACCGAGAATCCAACTAAGGAAGCCTAAATTAAATTCATGCAAAATATTCCCATACCTTTCCATCGCACTAACCCAAAAACACACAAAGTCAATCATACCTAAATTTTAATTATTATTTTTATTATTTTTCTGTATTATAGTACTCTATTATTCTTTCACTTTTTATTTTAACAAGTTTATGTCACATTAATCTAACAGTCCTAAGTACAAGGCCAGGACAGAAACATGTTAAAGCCCCCTATCTACCCGTTTGGGCAAATATAGACTGCTAAGCGATTATATACATACATTATGTACAGTAGCCCCATGGCTTCTTTGGTGCTGACTGACAGCTCACAGCCGAGAGCTGACGGCTTTGAAAAGCTACCAGACCAAATTATGTATCCCTACGCCGAACCATGTGATCTGCAAAAACATGTGCTTAGAAGCTGTCACTTCAGGCAGTCAGCACCAAAGAAGCCACGGGGCTACTGTATATAGTGTTCAATATGTTGTTATAGTTAGCTTAAAGATTAAACACACAAAATTAAATTTTAGTTAAGTCAAAGAAGCTATTAAGAAGTTATAGAATCATAAATCTCCAGGTTTGGATTCAATCCCAGCAGAGTTAATAAAGTGAGGTGGTTAAATTTTGGTAATAGGAATTCCTAACCAGCTATGTTCCATATGGAACCATGAGGTGTTACCATAAGAATAGAAGAAAGGTATTATAATTCCCATTTCTAAAAAAGGGAGATAAAACAGAGTGTAATCATTATAGGGGTAACTTACCTCAATACTACCAACATGCTATAAAATTATATCTTATATAATTATAATGAGATTGACTCCATATGGGATGACCTGGTGGTCTAGGGGTAAGGTGTCAGACTTCTATGCTGGCGGCCGGGGTTCAATCCTTGGTCCCGGCAAAGATTTATCTGATTACCAAACCCTTCCTTCACCTCTGACAAGACATATTGTGAATGTGAGGAATGCCAGGCCTCCACTGTGGTTCGGATTCTACGTTAAACTGTAGGTCCTTTATTTCATCTCACAATCACCCTACCATTGCACATTAGCGTAAGTGCGTATAACCCGAACAGGTAGTAAGACGCGGTGCTAATAATAATAATAACTCCATATGCAGAGGAAATAATTGGGGATCATTAGTGTGGATTTTGACGAAATAGATCAACAACAGATCAGATTTTTTACCATTCGGCAAATATTAGAAAAAAGTGGGAATACAACATGACAGTTTACCAATCATACATACATTTTGAAAAGGCCTATGATTCGGTTAAAAAGAATAAATTATATAAATTTTTAGTCAAATTTGGGATACCCAAAAAAACTAGTAAAGCTAAATAAGGTATGTTTGGCAGGGTATGGGTTGGATGTCACTTATCAGATATTGTTGAAATACATAATGGGTTGAAACAAGGTGATACATTTTCCCAATTACTTTTTAATCTAGCCTGAGTGTATGCTTTTAGGGTAATGCAAGAGGGTAGGTAAGGGTTGTCATTAAAAGGTACAATGCAAATATTAATATGCGTAGATGATTTAGCTTTGTTAGGTAATAGTAAAGATGCCATGTGACTAAGGATGCATACATCGAACATAAATGTAAATTGCAGGCTGCATCGTGATTGTCGTAAATCTCTTAATCTTTTAGCAGTGTGTCTTAATACACATTCAGGTCATAAACTTATGTACTAATTACACTTGGCTAGGGTTGAATAAAGTTGATTTTAAAATAAGTGTACCCACATTTGTGTGGAGAGTGTGGATAAACAAACATTCAGGGAGAGATCAACTTCAGTACACCCAAACTGCATCAAACCACATAACTCCCAGTCATCAGCAGTTTAGTTTATTGCAAGAGTAGTGCCTTAGTCCATGTGGCCACCAAAGTTGGCTATGTATAAAATGTTGAAACTGTCGATTTCATTTGTAATAACCCTGTATAGAAAATAGACTAGGACAGCCACAAAAACTGAATATAAAAAGATTCCGGCGTTATTTCAGATTTTCATGGTGAAACAAAATTATTTTCCAGATTTTAAGAAAGGAATTTCCTCCATTTGGGACAATGTTAACAAATGATTCTTAATACTTTATTTTTGTAACCGGCATAATGAAAATGCCACCAATAATTTTAGTACTTGATAAACTATTATTAATAAGGGTTTCAATCCAATGTCTCGACTAGTAGATTAATAGGCTTATACCATTCATATACCCACAAACTCAATTAGGTTTTAAAACCCTTTAAATTTCTTCAAGAGGAACTCAAAAATGTCTAACATTTATTCCTAACTACTTCATGATCTACCAGTAAAAAAAAAAGTATGAGTACAGGCCATCAACTACTTATCTTTATCACCCTTTTTATTTTATTTTAAAAATAATTATTTCACTTGTGATGTGTGCAGATTCACGAATATAGAATAGACAATACAAATGTTTCTTTTGTTAAGAAACAATAAAATATAAACAAAATTTTAGTGTGGTCGACATTAATACTATCTTACAGGTATTTATTAACTATTAAAAGTAATAGCTGCAGATCATATGACTTGACATATAAATATATGAAAACAGTTTTTGGTGAATTTTATAGCTGTCAAAAATGTGTCTTCCTGTCTAAATTTGACTTACGTGTGCATTCTGATGCAATAAAGATAAATTTTAAAAACCTTTTATTAACTAGATAAGACAAACTGACAATAATGTCAGTGCTAAAAATGTCGACTAGTTTTTATTTTTAGCCATTTTAGTGGATTTATCACAAAATATATTTTAGAAAAATTTATGTACGTTACACATACATATACTTATTTTACCTTTGAATATAGGCTCTTAGTGCAAAATTCAAGCATTCTACCCAAGTTTATCCCTGAAGCTCTTTATTAAAGCAAATTCATCAATTTCCTGACATGCAGACTATCTCTAATTAACATTCAAAAGAATTTATGAAAAATAATAGATTATAATAATATATCCATCCATTTAGACAACACTATTTCGCAACCTCTTATTAAATACCTAGTGATAACAGTGTACGTAAACAACGGCTTCCAGGTGGTAATCCTATTAGAGTCCCTCCATGTTATTGCAGGAGTGTATGAGAAAAAAACTGATATTAAAATAATGTGGAGAGATTTAGGATAAATAATTATTTTATTTTCCCCGCACGTTACTACCTGTTGGAATCATACGCTTGTGTACTAATTAAGCTAATGATATTAGGGATTAGATAGGTTAAATTTATAGGAAGTGTACCTATATATGTGTGGAGAGGAAGAAAAAACAGTCTTAGGGGAAAAAACTCAGTACAGCCGATTGAGGTTCAATCTCACTCTTCCATTCATCAGAAGTCTAGTCTACTGCGAGAGTAGTATGTTAGGCCAGGCAGCCACAGAAGCAGGTGATAAATTATCTTTTACCAAAGGGACCACTTAATGGTAAGTTATGGTGCATTTCAAACGTGCAGAAATCCTGCATTGCTTAAAAAATGGTATGTTATTTAAAAATAACATACAATAACATGAAACTTTAAAATAAAGAGTTAAAGTTTTAAGTCTTATAATTTAGAAAGTATTCAAAAAAAGCCGAACTTTTAATAATGTTTCCCACATAAGAGTTTTAAGATCTAAGTAAATGGTTATATATATAGTGACCGGAAAAGTTGAGGAATTTTAAAATATACTTTGGCTGGACACCATAAGTCATGAGCGATGTTCACAGGCAAGCTAAGGTTCCAATCCACAGTTTCAATATTACAGGCCATTCATGAAACTTGTCAGATTATTCGACAGCTTGAAAATTTAAACAAAAATAGATTTGGAGGAGCGAAATCTCACCTTGAAACACTATATTTTTTCACTTATTTGTTTTGAAAGCCATTATTTTATTAGAGAGATTTTTTACTTTGCTGACTAGATGGATTCATATTAAATGAAAATATAATTATTACTTTGGTTGTAAAGTTAATTTATTATAGGTTACAGAAATTCAGGTTTATTTCTTCTTAATTCTAGCTTCATCATCCCTAGCCAATAATGCCATATAGATAACCCAGCCGAGCAGTAAAACTAGGTACAAAATCAGCCCTGACGAGTAATAAAACAAGGTACAAAAAACAGCCCTGAAGAGTAGTAAAACGTACAAATACAGCCCTGAAGAGTAGTAAAACGAGGTACAAAAACAGTACTGACGAGTAGTAAAACGAGGTACAAAACAGTGCAGACAAGTATTATTATTATTATTATTAGCACCGCGTCTTACTACCCATTCGGGTTATACGCACTTACGCTAATGTGTAATGGTAGGGTGATCATTAACAAGATGTCTTGTCAGAGGTGAAGGAAGGGTTTGGTAATCAGATAAATCTGTGCCGGGACCGAGGATTGAACCCCGGCCATCAACACAGAAGTCTGACACCTTACCCCTAGACCACAAGGTCACCGACTAGGACAAGTAGTAAACTGAGGTACAAAAACAAACTTGGTTGATCTTGGTATCAAGCGGTTCTGCCCAAGCTGAAGGACAATAATGTCTTATGAGTTGTGTTTCATAAGCAAAGATGGTGGTTTGGAAAGATAAGATATAACAGTTGGTAGCTTCAATTATGTTATCCTTCATCGCTACAAAAACTATGATTAATTTCATTATGTGCAGGTATGTATGTAGGCCTTGATAATATTCTTTTTTTTACTCATAAATAAACGCTTTCTAAAAATATTTTAACAACTATATAAATACACAAAATTAGCTTTAAAATTTTCATAAAAGAATACGAAGAGAAATAGTTGTATATTGCAGTAGGTCTATTAAATTATTTGTTATGACACTTATTTTTAGTTTTACATAAAAGTAATGCATTGTAATTATTAGATTTATAACTTATTTCTAATCAATAATATCTATCTATGATTGTGACATAAATAATTGTTCATATCCTCCTTTCACAATAAAACTCTACTTAATCAAATCTAACATAAAATTAACAGTGCACAATTCTCAGCTCATTGGTTCAAACTGAGCTATTTAGTTTGGTCAATTACCAAATCCAAGGTTTGGTATCATTACAAGTCACAAACATTCTTAACCAGCCACAATACCAAGAGCACCAAAACTACTTGGTCAAAAACATTGATATCAATACAATCATATAAACACTATTATTTAGATTTCTTACTGAAACTTGCAAGATACTGTATTGTTAGTGACCAAGATGTTGGGTCTTGAATTCCAGTAGTAGCATGGCGTAACTGTTTTAAAGGTGTTATTAAAGACCTACAATGTATAGCACAAACTGTTCCTAATTGTTTTAGTCAGAAAGATAAATATTTTCAAAATATCAATTGTTTGCCCTATTAAATACAAAAATAAACTTTGGTTAAGAGGATGGATCACCATGAGAGATGAGCATGGCCGGTTTCTAAGGCTATTTCTCTATACCCGATTACTAAGAAAACTATCATACACATTTGAATCAAATTTTTACTAATGTAAAATCAATTCACTTACATGATTTATGTTTTATTAATATCTACCCAGCCAATTCAAATTTAAGTATTAAAAAATAATTTAAAGAACACCGCATAAGATAAACTGGTCTTGTTATTGAAATGTGGGATGACAGGCTAAAATTGGTTTCATTACATTACAATAAATACATTTCTCTATCATTTAGTATAATTCAACACCAATTATTTGTTTAATTATTGGCTTAATGTTTTGTTTTTTAAACCTAGTAAATATGATTGACAATAATTATCTCTTTCATTTTTTCAACATACATATTGTTCTAAACTAAAATAAAGTGATACAGTTTTATTTTAATTCTAAAAAGTGTTGTGGTGCTGTATGCTGCGACCTATCAATGTAAAGTTGAACAAGATGAACCTCTCATGAAAACTCAAGGCAGTGATGCCAAGCGTTGCACTGTGATACACAGATGTTCGCAGGAAAAATATCAACTCGACTACGTTCATTTATGAAATCAGTTGTGTGAATATGATGTGTTTTGCAATGGAAGCCATTTCTGTAAAAAGTGATCGAAGAAAATAAAATAAAAAATGACTATCTTTCAACCAGACGAAATAAAAATAAATGGTCTGCTCTTGGTAATTAATTTTTTTTAAATGTGTTATGAATTTATTATCATTTCTGCATGGAAAATACAATTTTAATACTGTAATTTAGAATTCATCCATTAATTTCATATCATGTGCGTAGGATACCTAATTAATATAATTACAGGATCCGCTTTGGTAACCGCATGATCTAAAGTAGTACTCTTGCACTGGACTGTCGAGGACGGGGATCGGGGTTCAATCCCAGTTGGGTGCTATGGGGTTATTATTCCTAAACTGTTTTCCACTCACCCTCCACACAAATGTGAATGTATATCATCAAAAAGCAACCTTACTCTTCTCTAACAAATTAGCTTAATTCGTACATCGACTTAAAACCCATACGGGCTCCGTTCACTCAGGTGTACCAATCAAACACTTTGGCCCTCCCTACTTTTGTTAATCTGATCTATAAATAGTCAATAATTTGGTATTGATAATACAGGGCTATCTAAATCATTATGGACTAACGGCAATTTTAACAAGAAATAGTCGGTGACCTGGCAGCCTAGGGGTAAGGTGTCAGACTTCTGTGCTGGCGGCCGGGGTTCAATCCTCGGTCCCGGCACAGATTTAT
>CABFVX010008124.1:0-26191 GCA_902151425.1 Timema shepardi | reverse complement strand
ATAAATCTGTGCCGGGACCGAGGATTGAGCCCCGGCCACCAGCACAGAAGTCTGACACCTTACCCCTAGACCGCCAGGTCACCTTGTGATAATAATGAATATAATATAATAGTAATAGTTGTTACAAAAAAAAGGTTAGCTAGGCCTACATGAAAATTGATTAGTTATGAAAAAGTTCAAATTTATTCATTTGGGTCTAGTATTAGTGAGTTATGTGAAACCTCTTCTTTTTCCCGTCTTTTCTTGAAGATCAGGTTGAAGGCCAGACACTTTGACTCGAAAATTCGAATGTGTGTCAAAGTATATTTCTATACTTGTTTTTCATGTAGTACAGTGTTGATTAATTATTATTTTAACTTTTTATTTTGTTTAAATTTTGGTGGTTGTCACAGACCCCTAGGAACAGCTCACGGACCCCCAGGGGTCTGGGAACCACCTTTTGGGAACCACCGATCTATTGCATTTTTCTCCATGCCAAAATATGTATAGTCCCAATCCTGACCATGCGAAAGCACCTCGACGGCAAAGATCTCCAATCTCCTTAAACAACTGACTGCTGTAGACATACATTTAATTTTGTGACCCTCAATATGTTGATCTACCACAGTGAATATACAAAAATAATTATCATTTATAAGCTGCACTAACAAAATAAATAATATTAATATTGAAAAAGAACTTCATGAAACAAACACATTCAATAAATTTAATTTCACCTAATAATTTCAATGATGGAGGTGCAACTATATTATATTAACATAAATAAAACATCATAAAGCTATGCTTGGTACAAAATTAATCAATTAATTGACTAAGGCTAGTAAATCTCAACTACGAAAAGTACTACTTAATATAGGCATTGTGTTTGCTTAATATCTAGATTTACTTTTCTTGTCAATTGCCACGGCACAGCACCTGTTGGTGAAATAAATAAATTTTCAAATCTCTCTCTAATATGATATGCTGCTGCCCTTGTACGGAAATCATTATCTCCCGAATTGCTGAGTCCTTCGATGTTGAGCGTCTCCTCATATTTTACACCATCCCTATCATGGACAAAGTTCTGCAACAGGCAGCAAGTGCACTCAATATACCGCTGTGCTCTCGATAGTCTTATAGTTGAACACCGCTGTGCTCTCGATAGTCTATAGTTGAACACCGCTGTGCTCTCGATAGTCTATAGTTGAACACCGCTGTGCTATAGATAGTTTATAGTTGAACACCGCTGTGCTCTCGATAGTCTATAGTTGAACACATTCTTCTTTCCTGTTAGGTAAGTTCCGCCATTACAGCACAATACGTGTTCTGAGAGTCCAAAAGCTTCATCACCGACAGTAACAAATGGCAAGAGGTATTTCATCAGTTGGTTCAAGCTTCTCTTGTTTAGGTATGTTCAAAGGTTCATTGCCCATTTCTTATAATAATAATAATAATAATAATAATAATTAGCACCACGTCTTACTACTCCATTCGGGTTATACGCTTTAAGTACTAATTACTCTAATGGATTAGGAATTGGGAAGGTTGAATTAGAGGAAGTCAACCCGCATTTTTGTGTAGGGAGAGTGGAAAACCATTTAGGAAAAACCCACCCCCAGTTCACCCGACCGAGATTTGAACCTCGATCTCCCCATACTCAGCAGTCAAGCTTAACATGACAAGCGCGTTAGCCAACTACGCCACCGAGGCGGGTTCATTTCTTATAAAAGATGAAGCTACAAAACTCAACAGTTGAAGATTTTCCCAAATCCCGGACGTCACCAAACAAAAACTTCTAGTCGGAACTACACAAGGCCAGCAGAACAATAGAAAAAAAAAGGTATTTATAATTGTAATACAGTGAACTTGTCCCGTTAGGTTTAATGGTCCTGACAGTGAGTAAAATTAGCTCTTGAAGAAAATCCCTAAGCACTAGCACACCAAATGTTATCTGTCATTGAGTGGAAACACCAATCTCTCAATAGTTTCACAGATTGCAGAGCATACGTCATGTATAGTTCCGGATACTGGAGACGCACCAAGACGGTATTGAAATAGTAAATCAATCATTGATGCTCCAGTTGCTAAGTATCTGGAATCACACACACAAATAGTAATTTCCTGTGTTCCCTATGTTTCAGGTAAAGCTTTTTTTTAAATGTGGAAAAAATCTCGGGACCTGTTACGCTAGAGCCAAGTTCATGAAAAATAAACATTGGGGGTTGAGGATGAAGAGGAAAAAAACTATAGATGTCTTCATCGGTTGAGTTTTCTGCAACCTTACACAGAACATACAGCATCAAGTATGAAACCGGAAAGAGAAGAATAGAGGGCCTATGACACCAATGAGGAGAACTATCCGCATGAGACCTCGACGGTAATAAAGTAATACTGTCGATGATGAAAGTCCTGAAGAAGCGCTTCTCATTAAGCATTTTAAAAAAAGATTTATGAAAAAAATCCCAACGTAAAGAAAATACTGATGAGGATGCAATGTTCATGTCGTCTTTGGTGCCAGAATTGAAGAATATTCCCGAAGACAAAAAAATTATAGTGAAATCTGCGGATCGATAGAGGTTCAATCTTGAAGACCAAATTTCTCAGTTTTTTTTCTGATTATCCGCGACTACCTTCCGATTATTTTCAGGGGGGCGTCAATCCTTCTTCTAGTAATAGAGGACCTCAACTTCTTTATCACACTAGAATGGACAGTGGGATGTGTCACTACAACAATGGAACAATTCCCACTGACCCATCTTGACAGCAACTGAGTCCTGTAAGTGGCTACTTCTTCACTACCTTCCTTGTTTGGTGGGTCATCAAAAGAGTAGGGGTGTGCGAAGGCCAGTTTTTAAATAAGAAGCAAAGTCGAAGCAAAGCTTGAAATTTTGAAGAGAAATCGAAGTCCTATATTAATAATTAATGTACATAGGCTTACTGATAAGCTTAGTAAGTTATCAATAAAGTTGTAATATTTACTTACATCATAGAGTTGATAAAATAATTTTGCAAATTTTACATATGAACGTCTTTTTATCTGCATTTCTATGATAGTAGTTATAAATTATGTTCTTTTTTGTTTCCCACTTTCCATATTAGCCATTTTGAATAATAAAGAAAACGTGAAGAAGCTATTACAATCTTCTGTGTCAAAGGCACTTGTAAATTTGTCACAGATAATTCCAAAGAGATAGAATATTAAGAACCAAACAATTAGACACGAGCGGGGATGATAGCACAACTAAAGCCCTTTATCTGCTTCATATCAGTGACCTTGGTGGTATTTCTTTATAGATATTTTTATTTTTTACAAAATTATGTTATTGATGGTGAAAATAATATATTAACAATTACTTACCCGCTTTTGGATTCATGCTTATGTTATTGTGGTTAAATTACTAATCGGTGTTAAAATTATGTTTAATAATGGTTTTAAAATGATCAAATATTGAAATATGTAATATTTAGTAAGATAAAATTAATCTTTTGATATTTTTTCTAAGTTTTATCCTTCCTTTGAAATTTGTCAGATATGCGAAGGTTATTGTAGATGTCAAAGTCGAAGCCAAATGAGATTTGACCTTCAACTCCGACTTCAACTTTTCGAAGTTTTGCACATCATTACAAAGGAGTACTAGTACTTGAAAAAGTACCTCTATGCAATAGTTATTGAAAACCTAAAATTCTGGCTCCATTTCCAACTATCATGTTTCATTATTTAAAATTTTATTAATACAATGAGAAGTATTAGGTATTTTAAAATCCTCTTTGCAAAGTTTAATGTTAATTATATTCTAAGATTTAGTCTAAGAACCTTGTTCTGTTGTTAATTTTTTGTGTTAATATTTATTTTGAGGATTCCTGAAGATCTTTATTGAAATTAAAATATTTTGATTTTTTTGTATTTTTCCTTTAAAATGCCCTATCTTTGTTTTCAATTTTATTAATTATTGTGTAAATTGTTATTATAAAGAGAGAAAAAAGTATAAATATTCATATTTAGTTAGCTTCATTTGTAGTTTTTCACCTTTGTTTTTCTAACGTTATGAGCCAAGTTCTTAGACCAAATATACTTAAATAATGTTTAAAAACAAAATTTGGTAAAATAAATAAAATACAATCCTCAATTTTTATCTTATTTTATGAGCTCTCATAATGGGAACGGTATGTTAATTTTAGGTGAAAGGGCCCTCATTTTTGAGCCCAGTAAATGGGCCAATATTTTTATTTTCCCCTTGAAAAAAAAGGCTAACTTCTTACATCTTATTTTCTGGAGAAATTAAAAATTATATTAACAAATTTTATTCTATTTGTTGGTACAATCTTTTTCTAATATTGAGAAGGAAAAACCGTTTTCCAACCGTTAATTAATATACGAATGCTCATAAAATATCCACACTCACCTTGTGATTCCCCTTCACCGCCTCCTTCTCCCAAGAAACCACAAAAAGAGAACCTTGTCCTCCGAATCTATAATCCCAATTGTACTTCAGTTAGAAACGTATTGCGTGAGGTTGGCGGGAATGGTTGTTGCGAAGGAGAGACAGGACAGTGAGAGCGTGGAATGGCGACATGTGGATGTGGATGAGAGGTGTCCGAGCGAGGGCCGTGTAACGGGGCGGTGTTTGTGCGATATGTGCGTGACACATGTTATGTTGGATCAACAAGTGTGCTTTTTCCGCTACAGGGTGATAGTTGCCTCGGGTGAAACGGCTCTTATTGGTAAATACATACTTGCATGTTTGTCGGATAGTTTTCTTAATGGATGTTTTATCTAAACTGTGCAACACAAACCATATTTTATATATGTGTAAAATATTCCTAATTGTTTTTTTATTTATTTGAGGTATTTAACATGCACTTTCTTAACCGACTGATTGTATCAACACACAAGAATTTCTATGGGCAAGCGTGACAGGGCTTACCAATTTTACCAGGAAAGGTATTTTTTTACATACATTCCAGAGTTCTTTCACACGTCACAATCGAAATGAGATTGACTGCTTTACTTCTTATCTGAAGGAAGTTGAGCTGCGGATTTTTATCGCTCAAGAAAAATGTGTCAACCCTGGCAGGATTTGAACCCACAAACATTAATCAGAATCTGAGACAAGCACTTGTCTGTTAAAGAGAATTTTAAAAACATCTTTAAAAAAAAAAGTTAGAAATAAAGCACAGTTCAAATCTAATATTTTGAGCCAAAAATAGGATTGTTCAAAAATGTCTGGTATGCAATCAATCACTCAATAAGTAGATATTATTTATGTTTGTCGCCCCTCTAAGCTCTATTCTCTGTCTGACTAACAGCAGACTGAAGTTGTCAACTACACCCTCTCATTACAACGTCTATGTCTAGAATATAGATCTACTTTTCTTTCAGAACCTAAATAAATAACAAACAGCACGAGCCCACTAACCCAACTTGTTTTGCTCTGAAAAAGCTTTCAAGAAACAATAAGCTATGTAATATCCACATGTCTGATTGGGGAAAAGTTTATTTTCCAGCTTTAATTCTGCACAAGAAAGTAGGATTTAAACATCATAAATAAAATAAATTACTTTCGATTCTAAAACACTTTCTAGTTTGTCATTTCAGTCTGCCCTATTCCACATTTTGTTTGTTCTTACCCGTGTTGAATTAAATCTTTCCCCTTCTCTCTAATAGTACAAAGGACAGGGTATTTAACTCTCTTAAGTTTATCACCCTTTCTGCTTGGCTTACGCGCCATCCAGTTCAGAAAACCAAACGGACTATACCCAGTATCACCTTGACAAGCCACCATTGTGAAAGATAACCACTCTGTTTCCCAATAGTAGCCATGCACTTCCCTCAGAGATGATATCCAGTGTAGTGGAACTTTAAATAGATGACACTGCTATCCTATCTTGTTATTCAAACTTGCTATTTGAATTTTTGAATCAAATTTTGTCCATTAGCTATTAAAAATTTGGACTATTCCCAAACCCCTACTTGGTATTAAGTCTAATATGATTTTCATTCAATTCATATTTGGGTCACATTAATTCTTTATTTACTATAAAACATAAAAAAAAATTATTAAATGAACATTGTTTATTAGAATGTTGATTCTCGTTCAATTAAATTGTTATTTGATGGTTTAAGATCGGGCTATATTTGTCTTATTCCTGTTTTGCGGTAACTGCTAATAAATAGTCAAGTCTAAAAAAATGTACTCCAAAGTTTTTTTTATTATTATTTTAACAGTTTCAAATTCTTAAAAGAATTCAAGGAGTGTAAAGACTCATTTACCTGCAAAAAAAATATGAACCATATACCCTCTCAATGAGGCAGACTTTTTTGCTAAAAACAGGTACAACATTCTAGAATAGACTCAAAAGAAATATAACTCCCCAACACAAAAATTATCATTAAGAAAGCCATGCAATCAAAGAGAGAAAAATGTGTCTGTTATTGCTATATTTACAGACTTAAACTATATCTCCTCACTAGCTCTCAAAGGGCAGCACTATCTATGTTACACAAGAAGAAGAGAGAGAAATGGTCATTCGATAGGTTCATCTAGCCACAACATTCTCTATTGGAAAAATAACTAGTAAACATGTTAATGTTTAGTAAGTATATGTTAGCATTGGGAAAAAAATGTTATGAAAGTAAACAACATATTCACTGAGCGTAGTTGGTAAGTCAAGTAAAATATAAAAATGTTGTCTAAAATACCGGTAATATTCAGAGGGTCTCATAATTAGTGTTGTAGTCACCTTGTCAGGGAGGAAGACATTCACTGTAAATTAAATATGTATCTAATTCAGCCTCAAATCTGTATTTTTAAAAACATAAAAGAACAACTTTTCCACAACAGTGTGAAGTATTTATCTCCAACTCTAATTTTGTTCATTGTTTATAGAAAATAACTAATTTATAACATTTTTTTTTGTAATATTAATTCAAGCACAAGTTAAGTTGCAAATGAATGATCTTAGGTCTGTTGGTTGGACATGTTCTATATATTTATATCAAGTTGAACCACAATTCTGCATTGATAGAAAAATTCAAATTCAAATAGATAATTTTTAGGGGTAGAAAAAAAAATTAATCTTAATTTTTTTATTTTGTTATGATTTCTAAATCTCGAATGTCCTTAAGGATTTGAGGAGCCCATCCCTAGTTACTCTTCTTAAATTGCTAATGAAGGATGAGACTCACTGTAAAATATTAGACAGTAAATAATTATTATATATTTTTTATTTAATTTTTATACACATACATTTTAAGGTCTGAAAACTGACTTTTTATGTTTTAGATTATCAAGAAATCTTATCAAATCTAATCAGTGGGACAGGTCACTTACACAGAAGAAAGAAACGGACTTTCAGTGAATAAAGTATTATGGTTTTATATATATTTCCAAGCTTGCCATTTTTCTACCATGAATTTTGTCATAAGGCAGTTAAAATGTATTAAATATAAAACTAGCTTGGTGTTGTGTTAAAGGACATAATTGAATACCTGTCTGGAAGAACGTTCTATGTAACAACTTTGCCAACTTTTCGAGACACAAAAGACAGTGTCTCAATTGACAAAAGTGTTGTTTTTATCGCCAGACACAATCATTGGTTACAGAATCCAAGCCTAAAACTTAGTACATACCAATATTTGAGAACACAATTAACACTACAGACAAAAATGCAACAAAGGCCGTTCATTTAGTGGAATAACTTTAGGTTTGTTATATTTAAACTAATACAAGATTACTTAAGTAATAGAGCTTCATTTTTCAACACAATTCAGTGAAACAGTTAATTCATCAAACATGGAGACCTTTTCATGCACTGGGAGGTTTTGATAAAATTCCCAGTATTGGACTTCCTTGTGAGAGCACATGACCATCAGATCACCAGAAACAGGAATTGGTGCATTGTAAAGTACTGGGAAACTATTAATTAAATTAATTTATTTAATTAATTAATTAATTAAACAAATAGCCGAAGCTATTGCTAATGCATTTTAGAGAGGATACTACCTCAAAGATATGATATTCTGAAAATTGAAAAATGACACCTGGACACGGGAATCGAACCCGGGACCTTCGGCTTAGTACGCCAATGCTCTTACCACTGAGCTATCCTGGTAGTTTATAGTTAGTTAATAGTTTCGGCTATTGTTTCATCAATATATGCAAACCCTGTACAAATATATATATAATTGTCGAATGGCTGCAAAATGCCAACTACCGAGTCGCTAATGGCTGCGTTGTCTGATGGCTGTCATCTTAGATAATCATATGTATATAAGCTGACGACTTCCACGTCCATCTTAGACTCTGCTTTAAACTATGAGTGAATAATGACCATGGGCACGGGGCGAATCCTGGATAGCTCAGTGGTAAGAGCATTGGCGTACTAAGTCGAAGGTCCCGGGTTCGATTCCCGTGTCCAGGTGTCATTTNAGACTCTGCTTTAAACTATGAGTGAATAATGACCATGGGCACGGGGCGAATCCTGGATAGCTCAGTGGTAAGAGCATTGGCGTACTAAGTCGAAGGTCCCGGGTTCGATTCCCGTGTCCAGGTGTCATTTTTCAATTTTCAGAATATAATTAATTAATATTTAGCACCGCGTCTTACTACTCGTTCGGGTTATACGCTTTAAGTACTATTTACGCTAATGGATTAGGATTTGGGAAGGTTGAATTAGAGGAAGTGAACCCGCATTTGCGTGAAGGGAGAGTGGAAAACCATTTTGGAAAAATCACCCCCAGTTCACTCGACCGAGATTCGAACCTTGATCTCCCCATCCTCAGCAGTCAAGCTCAACACGACAAGCGCGTTAACCAACTACACCACCGAGGCGGGTATTAATTAATTAATTAATTAAAAGGGGCACCTTTTTCCCTCTATCAAACTTGGTAAGCACATACTGAAACCACTGTAGCAAAACATTTTGACTGCGTCTTGAGTCATCAGAGGAGAATTGCAACCACATGTTTTGTGGATTTGCATCCTTTTTATTGTTCTTATTAAGTGTTGAAAAATCTTTGAAATATTCCTTTTGCATTTCAACATGTTCAAATGGTTTATTCAAGCACATTTCTGCTATAATAACTATTTTCCACTGCTCGGGAACCATAACTCTTGAATATTTCTTCTGCTTTTCTAATAGAGTAAAATCCTTGTTGCGAGGTAAAAAAAAAACTGTCCAGCGCACAGAAATTTGCTGAACGTTCTAAAAATACCCTAATATCTCGAAATGCTGATAAAGGACTTCCAATATTGGTTTTGTCCAACATACCTGTTCCTCTGAATCACTTTTGTTTTAATGCGAGATGCATTTTTTGCAACCCTCAAGCCACAAATGCTCTCATATTATAGATGGCATCTGGCGCTGGTTTGAGATTGGGACAAAAGAGAACAACACTCGTGCTAGGATTGTTTTTTGTCTTATTAATGTCAGATTTGAGAACCAAGAGTGTGTGCATGATGGTCACTTTCAACTTTAATGTACAATCTTTCTTCTTCACTTTTGCTTCCATCAATTGATTAAATAGGGTGACCTGGCGGTCTAGGGGTAAGGTGTCAGACTTCTATGCTGGCGTCCGGGGTTCAATCCTCGGTCCCGGCACAGATTTATCTGAATACCAAACCCTTCCTTCACCTCTGACAAGACATCTTGTGAATGTGGGGAATGCCAGGCCNATTTATCTGATTACCAAACCCTTCCTTCACCTCTGACAAGACATCTTGTGAATGTGGGGAATGCCAGGCCTCCACCGTGGTTCGGATTCCACGTTAAACTGTAGGTCCTCCATTTCATCTCACAATCACCCTACCATTACACATTAGCGTAAGTGCGTACAACCCGAAAGGGTAGTAAGACGCGGTGATAATAATAATAATAATAATAATAATAATAGTCTACAGCCTTTCTTAGAACATGTGTGGCCACAAACTCGATCCTGAAACATAAACATCCAATAATATTAATTTAGGTAAAGGAATATACAACTGAATTGGTATCCTAGCAATAGTAATTATTCAACCCAGCCAACAGTCACCATCTATTGTTGTGAACCATAGTATCGCCCTACTTGACTGATTAAATCTTCATCTCCCCACTCCCCGGCTGATATTACAATATGTGAAATGATCCAGTGTTATATTCATTCATAATTTAAGCATTTGATGATAATCACAATACAATGCAAACTGATATATTTTATGAACTGCTAGCATAGTACAGTAATGAACACGCTTCAGAAAACGTTATTCCACTTACAGTAGCTCCATGGCTTCTTTGGTGCCGACTGACGGCTTTGAAAAGTTACCAGACCAAATTATGTATCCCTACGCCGAACCATATGATCTGCAAAATTATGTGTTTAGCAGCTGTTAGTTCTGACGGTCAAAATTTAGGTATATACCTAAATGTTGACTGTCATAAGTCAGCTTTGAGCTGTCAGTCAGCACCAAAGAAGCCATGGAGCTACTGTACTAGCATTATAAATAATGCGACAGGACTAAGAAGCATCTTTATTCCAGTAAAACCTTACTTTCCCACAAAGTGTTGTATACAACAGTCTTCCAGGATAATATTCAATTGTTGTGATCAATTTGAGTTTAATATATTTAATTATTTATATAAATATGTTTTATTTGTGATGAAATAATTAAATCCTGAAAAAAAACATGCAGGTCTTAAACTTTATTTGACTTCTGAAGCTTGAACCATGTTCAAAATGCCAAGGCTGAGACATTAAGTGGTTTTAAAATTGTCATAATTTATCATGAAAAGACACATTTAGAGATATTAGGTAAGTAACCTTCTAAAATCTGAGAGTATTAGAAAGATGTACAACTTTAAACACTTTTCAGATTAGATATAATTGTAGATTTGTTGAACCTTCTATCCACCAACCATCTCACTCTCAGCCAGACCCTGTTCCAAGCTTGTTGACCAGTCTATCAACCCTCTCACTCCCGGACCCTGTTCCAAGCGTGTTGACCAGGCTATCAACCCTCTCACTCAGTCCCTGTTCCAAGCGTGTTGACCAGTCTATCAACCCTCTCACTCCCGGACCCTGTTCCAAGCGTGTTGACCAGTCTATCAACCCTCTCACTCTCAGCCAGACCCTGTTCCAAGCTTGTTGACCAGTCTATCAACCATCTCACTCCCAGACCCTGTTCCAAGCTTGTTGACCAGTCTATCAACCCTCTCTGACGGCCCAGTCCCTGTTCCAAACTTGTTGACCAGTCTATCAACCCTCTCACTCAGTCCCTGTTCCAAGCGTGTTGACCAGTCTATCAACCCTCTCACTCAGTCCCTGTTCAAAGCGTGTTGACCAGTCTATCAACCCTCTCACTCCCAGACCCTGTTCCAAGTGTGTTGACCAGTCTATCAACCCTCTCACTCCCGGACCCTGTTCCAAGCTTGTTGACCAGTCTATCAACCCTCTCACTCTCGGACCCTGTTCCAAGCTTGTTGACCAGTCTTATCAACTCTCTCTGGCTCCCAGACCCTGTTCCAAGCGTGTTGACCAGTCTATCAACCCTCTCTGGCTCCCGGACCCTGTTCCAAGTAACCCTCTCACTCCCAGACCCTGTTCCAAGCTTGTTGACCAGTCTATCAACCCTCTCACTCCCGGACCCTGTTCCAAGCTTGTTGACCAGTCTATAAACCCTCTCACTCCCAGCCAGACCCTGTTCCAAGCGTGTTGACCAGTCTATCAACCCTCTCTGGCTCCCGGACTCTGTTCCAAGCTTGTTGAGCAGTCTATCAACTCTCTCTGGCTCCCAGACCCTGTTCCAAGCGTGTTGACCAGTCTATCAACCCTCTCTGGCTCCCAGACCCTGTTCCAAGCGTGTTGACCAGTCTATCAACCCTCTCTGACTCCCAGACCCTGTTCCAAGCTTGTTGACCAGTCTATCAACTCTATCTGGCTCCCAGACCCTGTTCCAAGCGTGTTGACCAGTCTATTAACCATCTCACTCTCAGCCAGTCCCTGTTACAAGCGTGTTGACCAGTCTATCCCTCTCTGACGCCCAGTCCCTGTTCCAAGCTTGTTGACCAGTCTATCAACCCTCTCTGGCTCCCAGACCTTGTTACAAGCGTGTTGACCAGTCTATCAACCCTCTCTTCAGTCTATCAACCCTCTCTGGCTCCCAGACCCTGTTCCAAGCGTGTTGACCAGTCTATCAACCCTCTCTGACGCCCAGACCCGGTTACAAGCTTGTTGACCAGTCTATCAACCCTCTCTGGCTCCCAGACCCTGTTCCAAGCTTGTTGACCAGTCTATCAACTCTTTCCGGCTCCCAGACCCTGTTCCAAGCGTGTTGACCAGTCTATTAACCATCTCACTCTCAGCCAGTCCCTGTTCCAAGCGTGTTGACCAGTCTACCAACCCTCTCTGACGCCCAGTGCCTGTTCCAAGCTTGTTGACCAGTCTATCAACCCTCTCACTCCAAGCCAGTCCCTGTTACAAGCGTGTTGACCAGTCTATCAACCCTCTCTGACGGCCCAGTCCCTGTTCCAAGCTTGTTGACCAGTCCCCTGACTTGGTCTCCGCTGGGGTTCAGCCCAACCTCCACCAGGTCACTCAGATCCCAGGGTACACCACTTGACGCTGAGGCTCACCAAATAGGCTCCTTGTATTGCGCGTCATTGGAGTAAGAGAGGATGCCAAAGAAAATGTTGGCAATGAAGTATGTATAAAAAAAGACTGCAAGGGAGGTCGAGAAAGAGATTGGGAGGAGCAGACATTAGAAAGTGTTCAAGGGAGAGGAGAAAAATGGAAGCGATTTATCGATATAGGCTTTTGGATGGTTTAAGGAAAATGGATGCATTTTACTAAACTGACCCGACCACAAGCTGGAAACATGTGATGAGGATGATGATGATGTTAAATTAATGGTAAGGTGTGGCATCAGGTTAAGTTCCTATATCTTAAAATTATCTTGGGGCTAAACCACCAATGAGTAGTATTAGATCTAGTAAACAAATTGAAACAATAAATTTTGAAAAAAAAATAAAGTTTTTTATCTCGAATTTGATACTTTCTTTAACCCTTTTGCTGCGACAATCGAATATATCAGATCTCTGTAGTATAGCCATTGACTATGGAAATAGACTTCACCCCACGACGTGTAAACTTTATCTACCTTTGCTGGGACAGTCGGAAATAGCCACAAGAGTATTATAACGCTGAGTTTTTCATACTAGCATGCACCTGTGCCTTTTACTTCTGGTTTTTAACTTCGAGAACTGTCAGTTACCAGCTGCTAAATCATTACAGTAATAGCGCTTGTTTACTTCCGCATTTAATTACTTGTAGCACACGCTTAATATTTATTTGGCGGGAAAAATTGATTGAGGGATTTATTAGTTTATTATTTGTGATATCTACCCGGTTATTCTTCTGCATTAGTAACACTTAATTTAAGGCTGCCTTAGTGAATGGGTGCAATGCCAATAATATGGCGAATCCAGCTCTAAAAACCGTCACACAGAAAGCACAGACAGAAAGTTGTTGATGGTTTGGTGGAGGGATATTAAAGGCGTTCACTAACAAAACGTGGTAGGCGGTTTTTGTCGACACTGAGACCCGTATGCAAGGACGGGAGCTGAGCACTAGCAGAGCATGAGGCCTGTCGTGAAAACAGCTGTCTCGATTGTCTATGTGTCATGTTGTGGTAATATCCTCTGATGTACGGGCAGAGTATAGCCTGAGCCAGCCCGGGACCAGACTCTGGTGAGACTCAAGATATTGCGTCATAGATCGTACTAGCACGAGGCTCATACTCAGCCTGTACTCTGGCTGTGCTCAGCATCGTCCTTGCGTACGGGCCTTAATGCTAGATTAGCTGAAAGACATTTTCCTGCCCAGTTTCAAGACCAAAAAACACCAGTCAAACTGTTCTGTGTGCAGGATTCTACAGAGCAAATGTTTCAGAAAGCGTAAACAAACCACTTTCTATTGTCCTGATTGTACAGAAAAACCAGCTTGGTGTGTGATTGGTTGCTTTCAAACATACCATACAAAGAAAGTGTACAGGAAGACCTGTCACTGTGCAGAGTGAAGCATGAAGACCAGTATGTAGGCCTAATAAGAAAACATGTTTTTAGTTTCAAACAAAAGCTAAAATATAAAATGTCATGTTTAGTAAAAAGTAATGAGTATGATTAAACTTTGAACAAGATCTGTGTGGCTCTGACTACTGGTTGGTTGGTATGGCAATTGGAAAATTCAATTGTTTAGCGAGTTTTAAAAATTATTTTATTTCTTCTAATTGCTATTTTATTTTTGTTCTTGACCTATTTTCTATTTTGAAATCATACCTAACACAAATATAGGATTTTATAGACTACACTACACTGAGAAAAGCACCAATGTAGCACAAAATTGTTCAAGTTGTGTAGATGTGACCTAATTTTCAAACATTTTCTTTTCATTACATTTCCCCATATTAGGCCAATAAGGGGACACATAGTCTAAATGTCAGACTTTTCTAGTTAAGGCTTTCCGTTGGTGGTTGGAGGTTGGGTTCGAATCCCCGCTTGGGCTTTCTGATGGTGGGGCGCGAGGTTGGAGTTCTAATACCTGCTGAGGCGTGGGGAGTCCGATGCCCATTAGGGTGTGCTGAGGCCGATTTTCCACACTCCCTCAGCGCAATTGCGGGTGCACTTAACAAAGTAAATATCCTGTAAGGAATCATTCGATTATGTTAGCAATAAGACCCATCGCATTGGTGTGGTTAGCTAACGCGTTAATTTCGTGTTGAGTTTTAACTGCCGAAAACGGGGGTGATTGATATGCGAATATCTGTCGGGTGAACTGGGTGTGATTTTAAACTTTCCCTCCACGCAAATGTGGATTCAACCTTCCCAATTCCTAATCCATTTGCGTAATTTGTACTTAAGCGTAAAACACTAACGGGTAGTGAGACGCGGTTATAAATACCAATAAACTTAACTTCGTGGCTATTAGCAGGGAGGTAGGTGGGATTGAATCAAGGTTAGTTACCCACTCGGCCTTTACACAAGTGCAGGTACATTTTATATCTTCCTCTACCCTAACAAATATGCTGATAGTCCTGACAGAGGGCTGAAAAATAAAATGCTACGACATGCATGCAAGCTGATGACTGTTTCAGCGTTATATCTTTAAAAGAAAAAAAAATTACACTGAGAATCCTATCTTGACTTGCTATTACCTCAGAAGTAGACAGCATCCTTAAGGACGTATTTTTTGTACACAATATTTATATTACTCCCGCTTTGAAGGAGGGGGTTGTGATGAGGATTTTAATCCCTCGACATGTTTTAATATACATTTTCAGCCAAAGAGCATAGAAACCAATTTAAACTTGTTTGTGTCGAGGAGGCTAGCTCGTGGTCCGCATATTTAATATAATTACAAAATTGTATCATTTGGTTGCGTCATTTTTTTCATTGGTTTTATGTCTTGGTCAGACATGAATTAGTCTTCGTGGGTGTTAGCAAGGAGGTATAGGCCATATGATTAATCAACATATTTTATATATGAACATTTATTGCGTGTTTTTTTAAAAATTGGGCCCCGTTTTAACCATAGTTCAATTTGGTTGACTAGTAAATTAAAATGGCCGAGAATACATTTTATAATAATATTTGTATACTTGCATCGATGTTCACGTGATCCAAGGTGTCACTATCGTGGTATACTAAACGACCGATGACAGGGTGATCGATATTTCTTTCCCGTTCTGGAGTGCTGAGATTTATTTTCTCACTCCAAGCAAATGCGGATACACATTCTACCTGATATAATTATATCAAACGGAAAATCTAGTTGACCAGCAAAACCCTTTTTAATTTTGCCTTATTTTTTCACTCTCGCAAATTTGGGGTGCACTTGGAAGGAAGTATCTGATTGGACGACCGTTATAACAGACATTGTCGTTGCTAGCTGCCGGGCGAACTTTTGGTAGTTCTCCCTTCAGGTAAAAAATGCTGGAACATTATCTTTATATATATATATATATATATATATACACACGTTTAGCCAGAAAGGGTGCTTGTAACTTATATAGATATGGCGGTGGAGGTCAGGGGTTCGAATCTCCGCTGAGATGTACTGTCACTAGTTCTCACTAAATGGTCTCCCTTTCCCTCACTCCACGTAAACGTTGAAACATTTATACCTTACTCCACCAACAGCGGTCCATGTTGGTATGGTAGATACCTACATCCACGCATGTCGACGGACGATACCAATCAATTTTAGTAGAATTTTGTAGGGGATAGCTGCCTCTAACTTAGGCTTCCAAGGCCTATGATTGTGCATAGTCAGAGCTGTGTCGATGTTCTCTAGTTGCGACATCGCCGGGGAAATTCCCATTGCAGGGTGAGACTTGCGACATCATTTAATATCGTGTTCTATTCCTCTCTCGAATTGTCTTGTCGAGCCGCCAAACTGGAACCAGGTATGAGTAATCAGGTTTGCGACAAAGCGATACCGTCATCAGAAAACTTATTGCCACATAAAGGGGGAAAAGGGTGATGGTTGCCAGTGTCAGTGATCTCATGTACGAGCTCACGGTTTCAAGGTCACAATCTATTCCTGTCTCGACTTGTCTTGTCAAGTCGCCAAACTGGTGTCAGGTATGAGTCATCGGGGAAAACCCATTGCTGGGGAGTGTTGCGACATCACACGCAATGATAACGTCACACAGATAGAGGCAACTTGTCTTGTCAAGCCGCCAAACTGGCGCCAGGTAATAGTCGGGAAAATCCATTGCTGGGGAGTTTTGCGACATCACACGAAATGATGACGCCACAGATCGAGGAGACTTGTCTTGTCAAGTCGCCAAACTGGTGTCAGGTATGAGTCATAAGGGCAAACCCATTGCTGGGGAGTGTTGCGACATCACACGCAATGATAACGTCACACAGATAGAGGTGACTTGTCTTGTCAAGCCGCCAAACTGGCGCCAGGTAATAGTCATCGGGAAAATTCATTGCTGGGGAGTTTTGCGACATCACACGAAATGATGTCACAGATCGAGGAGACCTGTCTTGTCGAGCTGCCAAACTGGCACCAGGTATGAGTCATCGGGAAACTTCATTGCCACATAGGAGGGGGGAAAGAGATGAGTGTTGCCAGGGTCAATGACCCCATACTAGCTCACGATTTCAAGGTCACAATTTATTCCTGTCTTTACACGTAGAGCCGACAAACTAGCACCAGTCAATTATGAGTATTATGGGAAAAACCCATTGCCACATAGAAGGAGGAAAGGGGAGGGAGTGTGGCCACGTGAAAATCTCTAAACCAATCACAGCACTGTTCCCATAAGCCCCACACACTGAAACACAGACAAAACCTAGAAAGCGGTCAGGGGAAGGGGGAAAGCCAACAGACAATCAGAGTGAGAGGGCGTGGTCACGTGACGAGTTCTGAACATATCACAACGCTGTTCCCATACGCCACCCTCACTACTCATAATGTATCACAAGCAGGGGTTCTGTAAGCTCTTTTGGAAGTGGGAGAGGGGCTCAACTCAGAGGGGTCTGGAGGTCCTGATCGGGTTAAATTTCAAACCATGGATGCATTTCGAAGCTTCTGTGAATGAGGTTTATTTTTCACTGGAAGTACTTTTTTGTACGTATTTCTTTGTCATTATGTTGTGAAGTTATTTGCCACCCTACCATGTATTTTCCTATATTTTTCTACTTTTTGTGAATAGTTTCCAATTTATTTTCGTTTGAAATTTAGTACTTGGGCCGCCGCGTAACACGCTGGTTGCCGGCCTGACTAATAATACTATTTATATCCATTCAATAAAATAGATGGATGGAAGGAACAACGTATAACATTGTTTTAAATAATTTAAATAAGGAATTTTGACTTAAGGAAGAACACTTACCTTTTATTAAACATATTAATCATCCTTCTAAGAAGTTTGTTGACTTTTATTTTCAACGTCAGCCATGTCTTATTTCAACGCATGCGCAGATCTGTCAAACAAGTGAGTGTCGGGTCTCGTGATTTTAAAAGAAGGCAAAATATAAATAATCCCAAACTAGCGCACCTTTCAATTCTGACAGATAGAAATAAACATTTAATTATCTATAAAAACACTGTTCACATTCATTGGCATACAGTTCAATATTTATATTAAACCTGCATTGTATTTGATTTTTATCTCTAGTCTACAGCCAACATTTTATATTTTGTTTTAATATATTAGTTTTCTCTTTGGATTTGGAAGTAAAAAATTGAACATTTTTAAATTTGATTTTGGAAGACTTTCTGTAGGAGACTGGTTCTTCTTCCTCGGTGTTGGTCTAACATGGAGCCAAATCGGTGGAGTTTTTAATTTAAATTATTTTTAAAGTTAATTAATGGTTGTAAATTAAAGTACAAGTGGCAAATGGAAAGCTAAGTGTATGAGCAAGAACTAGACTTTTTTTTTTAATTGTGGAAGAATTAGCATTACTAAAGTGAAACAAATTTCTGAAGCTGGTGTTGTTTCAGCATGGACTTATTCATGGGTGAGGTCAAGCCAACTCTTCAACTTTAAACTCGTATTTTCTTTTATCAAAAATCAGAATTCTTGTAAGAACTTTCAGAAAGACTATCTAATTAAGAGGATTAATTAACATTTTATTTTATGTATAAATATAAATTTTATTGATTTTTTTTCTCTTCTTTTTTTGTCTCAACTTTACCAATTAAAAGTGATAAGCAGGAAAACTTTCCTATATTTTTATTGTATAGGTAATGATACTATAAAGTAGAGGGTTTAATAAAAGCGTTTATCACAAAGACGTTTTTGGAAAGTCCTCGCTCCTAGGCCAAAGGAGGGATCGGAAGCCATTCTCCTGAAATTTTAATAAATTTGGATTCCCTTATAAGCTTCATAGAGCTGTCCTCAATTTTATAAAGTTACAAAGCCCCTAGAAGTTATTTGGAGTGTTTGTCACAAAAAAGATTTTTTTTTAATTTGCAGTTTTCTAAAAGCTATTTAAAGTGGTCTACCTTTGAATATTAGATGTCCTTAAACACTTTTTATATAGTTTTTAGTGGCATATTTTAAAAAAATAGATGCGTCTAGAAGATATTTGAGGATTTTTTGTAAATCGTGGTTAGAGTTGAGTGCGCACAACCAAAGAAACACAAATGATTAAATCTGTGCATGTGCCATAGGTCTCATTTACTGCCTGCCGGGGCTATCAACAACTTATTATACATTGAGGATATTGTAAGTGGAGGTTGTAAATCACCTGGGGGGAAAACATTTACATATGTGTTGGGGTTAATGATGTAGATCTGGCCATTCGACCTTATCTTATATCTGCTTTCTTGGCACATGGAGTAATTCATTCCTTAGGTGGGGACACCATTAAAGCGAATTCCATTATTACAGATGATAGGATGATCATTGAAAATGATGGTGGTGTAAAGCAGAGGTGACCTATAGTTTAACGTTGGTTCCGAACCTCGTGGGGGACCTGGCATTCCACACATTCACAAGAGTGAAAGCACACAATCTGTCAAAGTTGAGGGAAGGGTTTGGTAATCCGGTAAATCTGTGCCGGTACTGAGATTTGATCTCCGGAATCATAACACAGAAGTCTGACACCTTTTACCTAGACCACCAGGTGCCCTTTCTCTTCCTTTAGTATTTAATAGAGGGAAAATCGCTCATTACAGGTAGAATGTTTGTTTGAAAGAATAAAGGAAAAACAAGGTTCTTAATAATTGGCATTATAAGTCATAAAGTGAGCAAAACAATCCATTACAAGTCTTTTGTTGCCATCACATTTTGAATTTACTGAGTCTTTCGACAGATATTGGTCAAAATAAAGAGCTTGAAAAACGGGTATCTTATGATTTATCCTACAACAATTTTATGGCTTGGAAATAAATATAATGTTTTGCAAAGCTCATACAATTCCAATCTTGTATACACATTCCCTATTCATACCCCTTCCTAATGCTCATACCACCTTCAAACTTTCTAGCGAAAATAAGATGATCAAATCCCTTAATGCATGAATATATTAATGCAGTTTTAGACATTTTTGTAACTATCAGGCACTAAGGTCCTTAATAATAGCCTTATGTAACCACACGGCCTAAATTGGAAGGCATTTTTATATAATATTGTGTGTTATAAATTGTGAATGGTAAAACTAGTGTTTCAGGGTGTTGTGATTATCTTGTAAACAAAGAGAACAGAGGAGCTGACATAAACATTGTTAGCATTTCTTAGGCAGAAACTCAGGATAAGAAGTATATCCAACCATCGGCTGACTAATCAACATCGCAGTCTGGGGGTCACTGTACCCTATTCGGGACTACACGGGCTAGAACGCCGGTTCATCAGTATTGTTTGTGGTTGAGGGTTACCACTCGAAACCAGGGTACTGGGGTTTGGATCCCCTAAGAGTCAGACAGGCCATTTGTTATTCCTAGCAACACCTCGTTTTTCCCAATCTTCCGAATATTGTTAATGTACTTTCATCCTTATATCATCACTATTGTAACATTACATTGCTGTATGTTACAATAGGACCCACCCCATGCTGATATTTACGCATAAATCTCTGTAATTCATACTACCCGCTCCAAGTATACTGACACAAATACAGCCCCTACGATAGTATTATTCTCTATTGTAGTTTCTGTAGGTTGATACGACATAATACAACAATTATAAAATATTGTTCTATATAGATAATCAATTTCAACATAATAAAACTGTTCTTGTACTCACCGATTGAGTCTTCTGAAACTAGCAACCAACAAGACTGGCCTACACCTATCATCCTAAATTGACGAATGGGCCGAGCAAGCTAAGATGTTGCAACAAGATGTCCACTCCATCCTGGTCTACTGACACATAGTGGGCCGGCCAACATTCGACATGGCTAGAGAAAGATTACTCACCTATTCACCTGCCCCCTGATGGTAGAAAGATTAACTACTTTCAAAACATCAGGTGATTGAAGAAACGGTTGGAGCATTATCAACAGTCTACATGAGTATCCAAAAAGCAGCATTGACGTAATCGAGCGTGTGTTCAGTTATCCCACGTTGGTTCTATTGCGACGAAATCCACTATATATTATGATGTGTGTGTATGCCAAAATGACTATTATATTTCATCGCTTGGCCGAGGAACATTGTCCTGGACCTATACAATGTCAGGATAAACATTTATATAATATATCTTCTATAGAATCGTAACTATGGTGATTTGTTTATTGGGCTCTGATTTAATTGTAACTGTTATAGTTAGTCATGTTAGACGTAAACATTCTATTATCAAAATCTTTTTTTTTTTATATTATTTAAGTTGAAATGTTGCTCTATATTTTGTCTGTCGCCACTTGGGCGCTAGAGTATTTTTTGAGTATTAAATCTTTAGATATCCACAATTATTAATTGACTTAAAATTGAACAAATTAAATGTAAATTGTTTTGATATTGTGGATAATAGTAATTGTTATGTAAACTTCAACATATCGTTTCTTATTTTGTTTGCATATTGAAATATAATTTAATATAACGTAATTTTTGTTATCACTTTGATTAATTATGAGATTAATTAAATTTTGTACTTTTTCTAATCTTTTTCTAAGATTTGCTTCAAATATGATATTTACTTTATTATTTACTAAATGGGTTATTGCTTACATTTCCTAATATTGTGTCAGGATCTGATAGTCCCGGGGGAGTTTGACTAAAGTCTGTTAGCCAAACTCTCGCTTATTTTAAAGTTTCCTTTTTGAAAGTTAACTTGTTGAAGTCTTTATTCTTTGAGGTAATAAAGAGGTTTTGTTAACATTTTGAAGGTGCCCATTTGGCCCTTATTAGTCTTTGTGTATTATCTTGATGGATATTAATATCTTTAATTTTTTTGTATTAAATTTAACCCATAATGTTGTTCTGTCTCTTCAAGACTGACCCGTTTGAATATTGGGCATATTACAAGTTTATAACTCTCTCTTAAATTATCTGCGCAATTTAAAGATATGAAGTTATTATCTATTTGTTTGATTTTCAACATATCTCAGTTTGATTATTGAGACCTTGTATATTTTTCTTCTCTATTGTTATTGTTTTGAATAAACCTTTCATATAATTGATTTTAAATATTACTAATAATTTCCCTTGTCACTTGTTACATAGCTTACTCCCGCTCCCTTTTATCTTATTTAAGGTCATAAGTAAAAGGAACCAGAAAGGGTGTAACACTATCAACATCACATCTGTACTAGAGATAGGAGCACTAACAAAAACATTAAATATCAAGTCTTCGTTAATCACGAACCCACACAAGAATACACATTCACCGCCGTCTATCGTCAGCCATGGCACATCCTGACAGAGAACTGGCCCACGATCTGGGTGTAGAGAGGGAATGGTGACAATTATATATTATAATGTAACTTACACATAGTGATTAAACATTAGCCCTGTATTCTAGTGGCGTTTAATTTTAAATTATATTATCAAGAGTAACAGCTGACTAAAATCTAAAACCCAGCTGATCTCTGCTAATATAATCTATATTTTACACACATTCAAACAGCGGATTAAGGCCAGGTTTTCCAAACCAAAGATTGTACCGTACTTTCCAAGTTAACAAAAAAAAAAAGCTACACATACAAAATATCGTGGTTTTCATTTCCTTTGATTGTAACCTCGTTACAACAAATAAACAATAATAGGTTGTTTCACTCACCACCCTGGCCCCAGTTGACTCGTCTCAGCAAAACCGTGACTCTATAACACACCGTGGTACTAACAAAAACTTGACTGAAGCGAGGCCCATGGTTCATTCCTCGTCGTGTGTACGGAGCCACGCCCAGAAAAAAAATAACGATATGCATGAGCGCTCACTGCGCTTTATTGGTTGTGTTCAGCAAACTCATAGTTTAGTTATTTCTACACACGCCTGGAGAAGCGTGGTATGACCCCGTATGTTATAGACGCATGTTACCCCCTACCCCTCTCTCCTTACTATTGTTCTCATGCCTTGAGAACACGTGGTAGATTCATAGGATATATAATGGTAGGACTCTGTGATGTAGTCACATATTACATACTGGCTTTAAGGTGAGTGACGTTGTCATAAGCTGATTAATATTGTAATACTTTAAATTTACTTTCTACCTAAATGGTATTTTACATATTTAAAATTATCTTATCGAGTTTTATAAAATTTAAACTAGTTGAATATTAACTTGAAATTCACATCTGATGGACTTAGTATTCTTAGGCTCTTAAAGTCATAGAAATATTTGAACTCTTTGCATGGTTAGCGCAAACCGTATTTTCAATCATGACATGATGGTTTCTTTAGGGGACATTTGGTCCTTGTGTGTTCTTGTAACTTCAGCTTATCCGCCTAACAGATGGGTTTATCCCTTTGAATATCGGCCATTTAGGCCGATTATTTACTGAAAGCGTCGTTCGTCGGCTTCTCTAGTTTTAATATTTTGTAATATTTTAAAATCACCTTATTGTTTTTTGACAGATAATTTAGTATTGTTGATACTGTTTAAAAGTTATTGTTTGTTAGTTAAAGATAGGGTCGCTAGTCGTCGATATTTCACAGTAGACCTTACTTTATAAGTTAATTTTGCGTGCTAGCCGTTTGGCAGTATCGTTTTCAAATTAAATCTTGACGTTTTGGCGGATAATTTTAAATATTGTCATGTTTATCTGGGAGGCCTAAAATTTAACAAAGTCACATAATTTGTTATTTCAACTTATTAACTTCAGCCAATAAGGGCGATAAGATTAATATTTCGTATTTATATGATTGTGTCCCTGATTAGTTATCAATTTCTAAAGTTTTTTATTTGCCAGTAAATTACAGTTATGACCGGACTAAGTATAATGAATAGAGATTGTTAATAAGTTCAATTTAGAATTTATGTATTAATTGTGTTTTTACCCGCCATTTATGGGCGAGAGTAGGTGTCTTGCAAATTAATGTCATATTGGAACATACATTTATTTACATTTTTTATATTGTATAATGCCGCTTCGGGTATAACTATTTTCTATGGTTCATAAAGCCTGTGTATACCAATTAAAACATGTTCATTTCAAACAAATATTGGTCACTGGTCTTACCAAACGCTTTGTGCTGTCTCACTCATCTCATCGAGTATTATATATTTTGTTACTTGAATAAAATAACTCTCTTGTTACCTTCCTGACTGTTATTTCTGAGTGGTAATGGGGGGTGGGTTATACTATTAAATTCTTGGCACAAAGATACTCGTCAACAAATCACATTAATTGGGGTTAAAACTAATAGTTTACACTCGGTAGTGCTCTCTACTTATTATTACACAAATTATTGCAAAAACAATTGAAACTTTCAGTGACCTTTTTATAATTCCTCCGACTCCTCCTTGACTATTCAAGACACAACTCCTTTCTTCACTTTTACAGGTTTTCCTTGTTTTCCATGTACACTCTGTTCGCCTGAAAGGTAGTATCTCACCTTGGCAGACTATATACTATGTGTCTCATGGGCGTAAGGCAAATTTAAATTTGGGAGGGTTCCAAATGATAAGTGTATGACATGATGTTAAGACTTCTGAGAAATTAAATAATTATGGCAAAAAGTGGCAGTGGAACCTTGTTTGTGTGAGAGAGGGGGAGGGAAAATACCGAGATTTTTAGAAAATGTATCATCCCTCCCTCACTCACTCACTCAGTTAATGTTTGAAGATTAGATGCTCTAGAAGCTATTTGGAGTAGTCCCCCAAGTGGACAGTTTTTGTAAATTAGACTCTTTTAAACGAAATTTATAGTAGACCTTTCCCCGATTATTTTTAAGTTTGGATGATTCTATAGGCATAGGCTATTTGGAGTATAGTCCTTTCGAAATTTTTTGAAAAGTGGATGCCTCTAAAAGCTATTTTAAGAAGTGATAAATGAGGGATTTTCATAATTAAGATTCGCTAGAAGCTATTTAAAGTGGTCCTTCTCCAAACATTTTTTTGTAATTTGAGTGTCCAAATAAAAGTTGTATAAATAGTTTCTCACATTATTTTTTTACTATAAAATTTGATGCCTCCAGAATCTATTTGAAGTGGTTTTCTCCCGGTAAAAGTTTGAAAACTTGATTCCCTTATAAGCTATTTGGAATTATTCTCGCCTGAATTTTTTTTTTTTAAATTAGGTACCTTTAAATGCCATTTGAAGTGGTCCTCCGCTGACACGTTTCTCAAAATTGGATGTTATGTTATAAACTACTATCTCTGAAGATCGGATTGCAGAAAAAATTAAGATAAATAGTTTCATAAACTAACCTCTTTAAAGACACTATTGCTATCAACAATAAAAACATAGGAAATTTCCAGGGAGATCTGGATGGTTGAACCTTATAAACCCCCCCTCCCTCTCGCAACGTCCATACTATATTTCTATCTAGTAGGATACACCATAGTTGAACCTCAAGAGGTAAGCCTGCTAGCTTGTGGGGTAAACTAAGGAGTACGTATCAATCCTATCAAGGTTAATATTGTGGAGGGCAACTTAATGGACCTTTAAACTAGGTTTGATTAAAAATGTAGTTTTTTTTCCCCTTACAAGCCATGCATACAACACAATAAAATATAATATCACAACAATATTTTAACGTAGGTTTAAAAGTAATAACATATTTTACTCAAACCACAACAAGAAAGCTCGTCAATTAATCTACATTGTTTTAGTTTTACTGCGGCCGATAAAGATATGGCAAAAATAAAATTTGAACTATGATTGGGAAACCACCTTGCTTCCAAATTAGACTTACAATTCTATTGTGAAATTTTATCAATTTGTTCTTATCTCCGTCAATAGTATTGATTAGTACTACCCTTTGGCATTAATTTTCTGGTAGTTTTTTTAAGGTAATTACAAATAATACTAGTGATAGCTACTATATTTTTGTGAAACCATTTTTTTTTTTCTTGTGAGAAAAATTTAAGTTGCAAAATTAGGGCACTTCAGATTTCTATTAAATTAATTGTAAATTTATATCTTCATTAGTTAAAATCACCAAACTGATGGTAACAGATGTATGTTTCTATACACGGGCTTTGAATTTACTTGGGAAATATTGGGGGTGGGGGCCCTTAAAATAGACCCAGCCAGTAGTGGGGGGGTCGTATGGCCTCAACTTGACCTTTGACCTCATTTCAGGTCATTTAGAGGTACCGTTATTCCTCTGCTATAAAT
>CABFVX010008123.1:15101-26202 GCA_902151425.1 Timema shepardi | reverse complement strand
TAATAACCCAAACGCTATCTTTTCCTCTAAAGTGAAGCTAACTAGCGGTAGCAACTAACTTTGCGTCGAATGGTCATAATAGCCCTACTGGTAACAGGTGTTATGAAGGCTAGCTTCCTATTAGGTAGACGGAACTAGCATTACTTGTTTTTTTTTGGTAAATACTGCGGAGTTGACTTTTTAAAGAAAAATTAAGTTTTAATTGTGCAATCCTTTGATGTTATTTCTGAAAAGATATTTTACATACAATACTTTCAGGAAAAATGCACTTTATCCATGACTTTTTTAATACATGAAAGGGGTCCAAACCAGTATTGTTACACTGGGGAGGGATCAAGATTCAAGTCCACCCAGACCTTACTAACCTTGCTTGGTGAGTAGCCTGGCCCCTGCACTGTGTGTACTAGAGCAACTGTCCCCTCGAGATAACACAGACACAGGATAGCCTCCAAAACTGTAGGACTTGGCCACAGCTTGCCTCATGGAGTTAGCTTTGAGGGTGTCTCGCCCTTCAAATGATTCTACCTTGAACAGCCGAGAGGGCCTGAAACAGTACAATATCAAAATCATATTTCTTTGGCAATGAATGATTGTAGTTCACTGACTCTTAAATTCTTTTCACTTCAAGCACATTGTGTGTTTCTATATATTTAGGGTGAGCTGGTGGTCTAGGGGTAAGGTGTCGGACTTTTGTGCTGGGGTTTGGGGTTCATCCTCAGTCCCATCACAGATTTATCTGATTACCAAACCCTTCCTTCACCTCTGACAAGACTTGTATTAATCACAACTTGTGAATGTGGGAAATGCCAGGCCTCCACCGTGGTTCGGATTCCACCTTAAACTGTAGGTCCTCTATTTCATCTCACAATCACCCTATTATTGCACCTTAGCGTAATTGTGTATAACCTGAGCAAATAATAATAATAATAATAATAATATATACATAGAATTGAAGAAAAATAGCCTCACACTGTGAAATTCTTTATTGGAACAAGAGTTATAAGGATTTAAAGCCACTAAAACAATCCTCAAATAAAATTATCTATTGAACCAATGCAAACCTATTAAAATATGACTTTTTTCAATAAAGTCTGTATGTATATCCAACCATCAATTTAATCTCAGACCTGTATTATTGTGAATTTATATATATATAAAAATTATAAAGGGTTTGTAGCTCCTAAGGCAGTGGTTCTGAAAGTTTTGATGATGGAGGATCACCAAATGAAGTGTTTTTTTTTAATTATGCAGAAACAACATTATTTGAATAAATGAAATGCTGAGAAAAAAAATATAATTACGGAAGTTAGACATAGTGCAGTCCAATATACTGCGGATTTGGATATTACGTACGTCTCCCGAATAAAAATTACTATTACTGTCTTAGTCTTACGTGTAGAGATTCAGTAAATAGAGCTATTCTATATTACCATTTATCACTAGACTCGTATTTTCGAGCACCAGGAAACAATAACCCATGGCAAGCATTGCTGTCCTTGAAATCCAGCAGTCAATCAGCTACTACTCGTTCCTCTAACCCTTTTGTACATTGGCATAAAGTCTTTGTATTAGACATTCTTAAGTCTCAAGTTCAGTGCACGTGTTGTGATGTCGCAGAAAAGGAAAGTGTATTCGGTGAGTGATAAAACTCAAAAATAATTGTGTGAAGAACAGAATGTTCATGACGCAAATACTTTTTTAAGACAAGGGACAAATAGGCCTACATTAGATTGAGTGTTTCTACTGTACATTGAATTAACTTATTGAGTAATAATTTGATGATCTTTTACATCCTGGACTTCGTGATTTTTAAAAGAATTGTTCATATTTGTTGACTTAAGGAGGGAAAAGATTTTCTTTTATATTGCTTGTGTCTACTAAGAAAAGTAATACAGCATAGTATGTATATTTAATCTTTCGCATTTCAAATTTTTGTATTATTTACAGTATAAAAGCAGCAAGTTGATACTCTTTACCACCATTTTGCCATGAACTATATTTTTAAATAAAGAAACATAGGATTTCTGACATCTAGAACAGGTCTTCGTGCTATCATAAGCAATTCCTTCAAGTTCAGTTTGATATTGATGCTTAACACTTTGAAGCGGCCAATTACTTTAAATTGAAATAGCTGTAAAATTATCAAATTAAAATTGAGGATGGCAAAGTGACCTCAATTTAAGCACTAGAATATAACTTTAAAGGAATTTTTAAAATTTTTGGTTTCTTGGTCAGAGGTTCCCATTTTGGTTATGACATATGGGTTAATACCAGACCCGTATTTAATATATGTTACGACCCTGTGCAGTCGTTTATTTTACACCCGCCAATCCCCATCAAACACCAACATCACTTCTCACAATGTTGACAAGCAGATATATAGTATATTATGGTTGTGCAAACTTACATAAAATGCTCATTAATTTTAAATTTGAATGAAATCTTGTAAATTGTAATGCAACTGAACAAACCATAAAAACGGAGAGATTTAGATGTTTATAAATATAATACACAGAAAAATATTCCTGTAAAACAACTATTTTAATATATATAGTGAAATACAATTAATAAAAAGTATAAAAAAATATATATTGAAACACTGAAAAATAATTATCATTTATTAAACCCAACTTTTACTGGTCACTGTGAACAAATTAAACAAAGGACACCATGAAACAAGTGAAAGTACAAGATTAGATCATATGCAGTGCTTCAGTTGACATGCAAGTATCTGTCGTCATCTCTAGTAAATATGAAAGAGTAGTTCTTTAATAACAAATGACATGCTCTTTTTTTTTTACACTAAATGCTCTAAATTTCGTTAATAGTTTCAAAAAGTTTGCTATAATTTTCTTACTTCCATATTATTTTGCCACCCTGCCCTGTTCATTTGCACATACCTAAATAAGAGATTTGTTAAGTCAAATGCAGTGATGCACGAAATTTATCTCTTCAAATAGCAAATTAAAATATAGAATGTTTAACAATGAGATGCCCTAATGGTTAAATAATTTTACAATAATGGAAATTGATAAAAATAAAGAAAATTGGAAAATAAACTAATAAGTGTATATTTAACTAAGAAAGCTCACCTAGGGAAAGAGGAAAAACTTAGGGAGAATCCAATGCACAAAGCACAGTGTTTTTCTAACAGTCTCTTTTAGAATTCAAAATAGAGTAATTTAGTGTTTGTACTAGTGTATTCCCTCTTCTCTTTTTGATGATAAAGGCAACAATGCAGAAATATTACTAATTTTGTGTCAAAATTTGAGTTAAACTATTTCTACTTTAGATAATAAAAGAAAGAAAGATGTCACCTTTGTGCATTGGATTGATCCACAATTTTTCCACTTTTGCTAGGTGGGCTTTCTTCATCAAATTTACAATTATTAGTTTATTTTTTCTTGTTTATTTTTATTAATCTCCACTATTATAAAATTAAAATAGTTAATTCTGTGTTACACAAATATTTAACAACTTGGAAAATAGTAATACTTTAATTAAAGGTATGTAACCTGCTTTGGTGCTAGCAAAATCTAAGGCTTCACCTTCTTGTTAGGCTAGACTGCAGAAGACAAGGAGAATGAGGTTCGAATTCCATTCAGCTGCATTAAGGGTGTTTAAAAAAAAGAAGTTTTCCAATCTATTTCCACGCAAATGCAGGTACATTTCCTATAAATTCAACCTTTGACATATCTTGACCATTAGCGTATTTAATACATAGGCGTATAATCTGAGCAGGTAGGACACAATCAAGAAGAATCATTTACCATATCACAATTGCCACTATAATAATTTGGTCTTAGATTTTTATTAGCATACTAGGGATCTGCAAGCTCAAGTCTAATTTTTATTAGGACGATACTCAAGCAAGCTTCTTGGATAGCTCCTGACCATCACGTCAAGTTTGAGTTAAAATTATATATAACACTAGAACTTAGTTACATAAAGTCTGACACCTTGGCTCAGTCGGTAGCGTGTCTTGTCTAGTGAGCTAAGAATCCCAGGTTTGATTCCTGGCATGGCAGGAAAATGCATCATTGGTGAAATGTGGGTTTCCCCCTTAACAGTGATGACTTAACAGCTGGGGGCTCGATGTTGTGCTTGTTCTAGATTTAAGTTAGCTTATGTAAGTCATGTGTTGATATAATTAGTCGGTTCAGATAGTGCACGTTAAATAAAAATTATTATTTCTTTAAAGCTTTAAATAAAAGAACATAGCCCCCATATTTTGAAATTACAATATTATTAATAAGTTTTCAATGACAAAAATTAAGGTTTAAAAATAAGGATAGTTTGTTTTGTAAAAGTTAAGACTAAAAGTAGTTATTATAAAAAATAAAAATTATTTTAAAATAAACTTGTGATATTTAGCATGTGAAAAACTAGTTAGTAAAATGGCCTTAGGAATCACTCGCTATAGACTGGACCACCAATGACAGGGAGATCGAGGTTTAAATCTCGGTCAGGTGGTGTACCAAGGGTTGTTTTTCTTACAGTTTTCTACTCTTCATCCATAAAAATTCGAGTAAATTTACTCTAAATTCAACCTTAATCATCTGCACTAGAGTAGGGTAGTTAGTACATATATGTATAACCTAAGAGGGTAATAATCAGTGGTGCTAAAAAACACACACATATATATGTGTGTGTGAATATATTCTTTAAGCCCATTTTTAAAACAATATTTATAAAAATAGTGGGAATGGGCCATTGAATTCTTCAAACTTTTAAGAATATTCAAGATTCAAAAATTCAGGACTCAAATTCTTTAAAATCTTTTATATATATTTCCCTTTTTTCAAGTGAAATATGTTTTTTTAGCTTTAATACTTCTTACTGGTGACTCAGAAACAAATATGATTATAGGATGAATTTAACAACTAAACCCCAGACCAGTAATTTAACACTTGAATGAATGTTAACATTTAGTTAATATTTGTATTTTTTTTATTAATCTGTTCCATTTATATTTCCTCCTTTTGTTCTGAATTTTTTCCAAAATTCAGATTCAGATTTGAGATTTAAAGCTAAATTGGAGATTGGAATTTGTAACATAATGGATTCAACCCAACACTAATGTTTAAATTTAACAATATGTAAAATCACTAACAAAGTTAAGACATACTATGAAGTGGTCAAAACTTGTTTGTACCTGACCAAGTTGTGGGGTAAGTTCAGTCGGTTGGAAGGGGGTTCACTATCGGAGCTGCTCCAAGGTTGCACATCGCCTGACCAACGTAATTCCTCCTGACTAGACTCCTGACTGCGGAGAAATAATGGATCACAACTGCCGTTCTGAAACAAAAATATTGGCCGTTACCATCATCAAAAAATACATAAACACAATTAGTGTGGATTAGTAAATCTTAAAACATAAGCTTTACAGGTCAAATTAACCTTGATTATAAATTAAATGATAGTACTTATTGCATTGACTTCTGCAGTTAATATATTGTTTTATTAGTTTTTAAGCAAATACATTTTTTAATAGGTTCATTCTGTTACTAGCCCAAGCATTAGAGATTGTTGTTATTTAACATGTCATTTCATGAATGTTTACATATGTAAGAAGGTAATGTTTAACAAAATATATCTCAAAAAGAGAGAAAAGATGCTTTCCTAAAAAAGCTATCTGTAATTTTATCAATTGGACATAATTTAAGGCTTAATGCAAGTTAAGAAACATTAGGTGTCAAATTTAAAAAGTTGATTTGGTCTTTTTTATTTAAAACACATTGTATTTTTATCATCTTAATATATGACAATTTTGTATATACAGTACTGATGATGGTTAAATTTAGTATAATGATGAGATAATCATTTTGAATTTAGTAAAACATAACTTGCAGACTTTAATTCTCACAGCATGCATCCCCCATAACATCTATTTTATTACTTTTAGTATATATAACATAATATTATCAAATTAAAATTACATCTGAAAATGGGAATCAAAACAAAAAACTTTATTGTTGAAAGAAAATTCTCTAACAATTAACAATTTTGCTCAAGGTTACTTCTTCAAACAATATTTGTATTTAAGGCAATGGTTCTAATTATATGTGTGTTTGTATTAAGTGATATCCACTGCAATCAATATAGAGTAACATGGAGTGTATTTTAGCTGTCACTGAACAAGATAGTTAAGTGCATTATTTTATGCAATGTTATTTTATTAAATCAGAATATTAATTTAGTTCAAGATATCATCATAATACTTTACCATGATCAAAATTTATTGAGAAGATGTACATTTTTATATAATTAATCTGAGTGTGTGAAACCCATTCTATAAAATTTAAAACGAAGTTGAATTGAGTATATGATAAGGACCTGAAGTTTGAAAATGAAATTACTAATTTAGTTTAAAATTGATAAATAATGTTTCTATTACAACATGTTAATAGACTACTATATTTATTTTACTTAGTAAATGGCTTATCTTCAGAGGGTATATAGTGATAAAAGTGTGACATAACTTAACAAAATTATAGGATATATACATGGTCAATATAATACATAAGTATACTGTCAGTACAATAAAATACAATAAATTCACAGATCAATGTCCAGCGAGAGTAAGCAGCTAGCTGGTTCTGGTGTGGCTGATGTTAGATCATTTCATATATTTTTGTCAAGTATACTTTGTTTATTCTGAAAGGTACTAGTCTTACCTTGACTTGTTAAACATAAAGTCAAAATATATTCAAAGTGAAATCAAGCTTCATGCAGCTTCATACACCACTAGTAATTACTTTGTTAGGTGTCACCTCTGAGATGTATTGAAATTAATGTAAATAATTGCAGCCTCATTTAAAAATCAGCTCATTGCCTTAATTGACTAAATGGTGTTGGGGAAAAAATGATCCTGGATACCTATATCGGTAGTTATAATACTGACATACTAAATCAAAGGCCTTGAGTTTAAGTCCATTAACAGTCATGTTTTAGCTTTTGCGATACTTGATTTAATGTGTATATTAATCATATGTGCAAATCAAATACAAATGCAGTGATATAAACAATTTATCATATTATTTAACTAAAAACCAATCAATAATGGGTAGGAATTAAAAAAAAAAAAAAATTGAAAACTAGAATGTGTATTCTGATGAATAATAGTTTGTTACAAAATCAAATAAGGTTATTTTGTGTTTTCTGTTTTACATACAATTTTTGCAACAAAAGTGTTTAAATAGTTTAAGATTATATAATTTGCTGCATTAATCTTACATGTATACGATTATATTATCAAATTAAATTTAATAAAAATAAGTATATTTCTAAGTAAAGATTACTTTAACACTTGGTGAGTAGGATAAATCAACATCAAAAGTCTACACTACAGTATTAGATTACTGTTACATTGGCATACATTTAAAATAAATGTTATCTAGTAAAAAAGTGCTTCAACAAGTGTCAAACAGAAAATATGCTACATGTGTTGCTTATAATCAAAATTAGAAAGGAGTGGTTTTACAAAATTAGTATGGAAAAGAAAACAAGCAATAAACAAGAGTAAGTTTAAAAAAAATTAAAAACATCAACCACAAAAATTAGAATTACCAATCAAATGTTAGTTTAGAAATTATAATAATCAATGAAGTGTGTAGCAGGCAAACAAATTAATCCAGATTGAAGCAGGAATCCCACAAGAATGAAATTAACATATCTGTTCAACACAGCACAAGTAATTCTATAAAAGTTATTGAGATATGTATTTTTTTAAATAGTTTGCAAATTATATGAAAGAAACAACCAAATTCAAATAAACACAACTGTGAAATACTATTTTCCACGTTATAAGCCTATCTTATAGCTCAAAGCTGATAAAATGATCAGATACATAATTATGCTCAAATCAGAAATCAGAGTATGGTTTTCTGCATTCTCAAGTTGAAAACAATGAAACTGGCAAAAATAATTTAGACGTATCATTAAATTTTGTTATATTTGTAAGATGGTACAAGAAAAATGGGTACCTCATAAACCAAAATGAGCTATTCCTTAAGAAGATGTACAGTTAAATAAATAGATAAATAGTGTTAATTTAAATTTGTTAAAGTGGCTTCACTTATCTCAATTCCACTGTCACCTGAATTATATTTACAGACAATACACAATATTATGATGTCTAGTTCGAGTCATAATACCTATCTAAGCTAAAGTTTTCTGGAGTCAGAAGAGCTATTGAGAAAATTAGTCATGGTTTATAAATATACATACATGTATATTATATTGGTATTGGTCACATTTTGAGATGAACAATTTATATTGTTTTAACCATTAAAATTATATGGTTTAATCCATTAATTAAAAAGTTAATCAAGAAACTGTATGCTTATGACAAATTTCTATTACTTTATATATTTGTATAAAGTAATAGAAATAAAGACTTATCCACTCAACAGCAATACAATTATTTTTCCTCTTTAATTCCAGGCATATACATATACATTTAATTATTTTACTTTTTAATATTTGCCTATAATTAAAAATATAAAATAACTTTATGTCAGTTGAGTGAATGTCTTTATTTTTATTACTTTATATGTGTACAAATCAAATATGCCATAAGCATACAATTTGTTAATTTAACTTTTTAATTAATGGATGAAACAAGATAGAGTTAATTCAAAATGTGCCCGATATAAAATGCTTTTAAAGAGACTCATTTAATATTATGTACAGTGTATTATTCTTCATTCTTTGTAAGATTCATACGTCGAGAAGTGTAAAAAAAATTCAATAAAATTCACATCAGGTGTTTCAGAGTTGAATGCAAAATAGTTTTATAAACAAACACTAAATTCCAACTAAAGTAGAGGAGGGACTTAATTTGCAGTCTCAGCTGATGATTTGAATATAGTAAGAACAAACACAACATATCCAGCAAATCTTACATAGAAAAATGGCAATGTAACCTATTTACCATTTTCCAGTGGAAAATCCCAACATGGCAATATGGCTGAAAGAGCTGGTATCCTTTATACATTTATTGTTTGCCTATTCCTATGAAACTATTGACACGAGTTTGTCAGTTTATCCCTCCTAATCATTAATTAGTTTTAGTTCGATTTTCTTTCGGCCATCTGGCCTGATTATTTCAGAACATACAGGCACGTGTAGGGCAGACGGACAATTGCAGGCAACGAGCGATCGCACAAACAAAATATTAAGAAAAGCAGCAAACAAAACACTAACAGTGGAATACATCAGCTACATAGCTAATCGTTAGTTTATCCAAGGCTTGCAAGTGAGCTAACATTTTCCACTGACTCCAATGTTTCAACCATATTTTAGAGCAGTTAGGGTGAATTAGATAAGTCAATTTGAGTATAAATAATTGTTCAAAATTTAAGAAAGACTAGCTAGTTGATTGATGGTTCAGAGTATCCTCATTAAATTTTAAACTTTAGTAAATTCTTAAAACCAAGTTTTTATAATATTAAGTAAAGGTTATTGTGCCAATCAAAAGCTAGAGTTCTAAAAATTAATTAATCACTTTCTTTTAAATGTTTTTGTTGTGAACTTCATACAACCATTAGTTAAATTCCCGTACCATTATCTGAAATAATTTAGACATATTTTTAATGACATTTCCTCAAGTGAATTAAAGATAAGTCAAGGAGGTGATACTTATTTTTAAATCCAACCATAGTTTAAATTCGGCTAACAAGATTATAGAAATATTGTTGAAATATTGGTGAACGTAATTTTTTTTTTAACGCAGATTGAAAATCTGTATATATAAGGAATAGAATACTACCAGGAGTATTTTACTTGTGTTCCCAAAATTTAATTTTCCCAGAGTTAGGGTTCTTTTAGTACTCACTTCGCGATTAAATATCCTCTTTCTTGCCTTTTCGTACTCTTCCTCCCTCTCTTCAAAACTTTTACTGCGCCGCGATTCAGAGCTATATTGGTGCTCAGGGGACTGTAAGAGAGTTTAAAACATTCAAGACTTGACTTGTAATCAATTATAGTTACAGTGCCAAAGTTTAAAGAGGATAAGAATTTGTTTAAAATATTTATTCTATTCGTTGAATTCTCAATATATTTTTAATTGTGATTAAATTTGGCCTGATGCTAGTTTTCAATTTTGATAAGAAAGTATTATAGAACACGAGTGATTTTTTTCCCGAATGATTTTGTTTAACTTATTAAAGGATATATTTACTCAATTAAACCAGGAAAGAAATTGGTAGAGATGAGAAAATTAGTGTGCCTCAGTAGAGATTTTATAAATGATTGATAATATTACTGTTTTAATAGTTTATGCGGCCCCGGTATAATTCATTTTGAGAAATGATCAGTCATTAGGCTATAAAATCAACAAAGCTGTGTGATTATATTTAACTTATTTACTGAATTGATTTAATATTCCATGTACATAATGAACACATAGTGTACTTGAGTGTATGTCCTAGTGTTTATTAAAATCAACTCGGTTAAAACAATTATGGCAGTAAAAAGTTGAAATGTGCACCTAAAATATAAGTAATATCTTCCAATTAGAAAGTATTTTTATTTCATGACTTTGCCATCTTTCAATATTACTTAAATTTGTCAACCAAATTATGCAACTAAATTAAAAAATAAGCTACTGCAAAAGTGTAAACAAACACACATTTTTTATGTGTATGTCTCCCTATCCAAATAGCCCTCTCCTCACTTGAAAAATAAACATTGAGTATACAAATTATAAGGAAAAATTTAATCTTATAAATTACCATTAAAATTCATGTACGGTCGAGTCTCTTAACAAAATCAATGGGTCCTACCAACGCTGTTTAAGGATTGCTTCCAAAATTATAATTATTTAGACAAATATGGTTTTAGAAGATTTTAAAAACCATTCACTTACCTATTTTTAACATCAGAAGTAGTGAAAGCTTTACATAGCTATCTTCATGCTTATCTAAGCTATACAAAGTGCCTACTTAATAAAATACTTTTTTTCAGTTTTCAGGAAAAATGCTTCCATGATATGTTATTTCAAGGCAAAAGGTTATTTTAAAAAATATTTTAACTATGTCTCACATATATTAGATGGTGACTTTTTTTAATCAAGAGAAATGGTGCTGCCCCCCCCCCC
>CABFVX010008123.1:0-15023 GCA_902151425.1 Timema shepardi | reverse complement strand
CCCCTCCCCAGTTGTCAGATGTGAAGTTTTGTATTATTGTTTAATATGTTCTTGCATTTTAACATTAATATTTTATGAAAATCAGAAGAAAAGTGTAAAATGAAAGTGCTGACTGATACTATTGATAGGAAACACAGTTCTAATGAAATTAATACATTTAAACAAAGATGGAAATAGTTTTGCTAAAAGCTGCTTATTTTTGTAGCCCTAACCTGACTAAACCAGCCGACTATGTTTTCAATAGGGATAAATAAGACCAAACTTAAAAGAACATGTAAAAATTAATATTTAGGGTTAAAAAACAAAACTTAATTTATACAGTAATCATAATTATATATTTCATAGTATTTTCAGCTCTCTGGGAACACAATTCCACTTATAGCATATAACTTACGATTGATTTTCTTACATTTTCAAGAACACGTTAAATCTATATATTATTTTATATATATATATAACATTTGTATAGTATTTCCAAGATTATTATTATTATTATTTTGTATGTGTCAAAAACAAGTTTGTCAAAAGTGTTGCAGTTACAATTAAAGAAAATTTGGAGAACGTTTGACTCCATTTAATTGTCAAAGCGTAATTCAATAAAAAAGATTAATTGTTCGTCATCTTTACTACACGTGCCTTTTTTATTTGTAAAGGAATAAGGGATAATTTGTCACAGTGCACACAATTAATCAAGGATGAACAAATAATTGTTTTTATATAAACCTTTGAACATAGAACATTCACAAAATTAAAGGATATGTACAAGTTCAGCAACAGTTTTCATAACAGTTGGCATTGTTGAATATTGGGATCACAAAGTAAACGGTACACAAAGTAATAAAACTAAATATGTATGAAATCAAGTGGTCCTAAGTGCAAGTCTGCTCAAAAGTTGGTAGCATACTTTGTTTGAAAGCCATTGAAATTATATTTAAAATAAAGCGTTATATAAAGAGATGTATGAATAGATATTTAAGATATTTTATCATGCCTAGTTCAACTGTAACCTATACCTTGATTTGATTAACAATGGACTTTTGGATCATTTATTTAAATACATATTTTTTGTGCTCAACATTGATAACATTTTACTGTATTATTAGCATTATATATATATATATTAATGATATCTATCAAAAGTGAAGTGAATACATGAAAGTAGATCTTCTAGCTGTTAGATATGTTCATTTGTAAGAAATTTGTTGTGTATGTACGTAGCTAAGTTTTAAAGAGACATTGCATATCGTCACCCAAGAATGCAAGTGTTCTATGTCCAATTTTTCACTTTTGTGTAAAAGAGCATTTATGTTTGACCTTGTGTATAAAACTAATGTTAGTAGATGACAACTCGAGTTTGTATCTTCTTACATAATTATTTAGTAGTTTCAATTTAACCACAGCTGAATCATATGCATTCTAAATAAACATAAACACCAGATATCTCAAATTTAACAATCTTGGAGATAGAACACTTGTATTCTCGGGTGACAATATGTTCACCATTATATGCCTTCGTAACAATATAAGACCTATACAATTTTTTTTACATTTCTTTTCCCAACAAATCCTTACTTTTAAATAGCCTTCCAATGTATCATAACTTTAATTTCCAATAATAAAGAAAATAACAATACACTGAGATATCTGGTTTAAGATACATTTATTTTTAAGTAAATCTTTATAAACCACTAGTACTAAATTTCACTTATATGTTGGGTGGCCAACCATCCCGGTTTACCCGGGACTGTCCTGATTTTGACTCCAAAATTCTAGGTCCCGGGCGTTCTTTCCCCGAGACACTTAAAGTCCCAGTTCTCAAATATGAGTGCTGAAAAAAAAAATCCTGTGTTGAATCCCTACTGTTTTTTTCTATCTCTTTGGTCGCTCATCAGCTCTAGAATTTAGGTTCTCTTTGCATCATATTTAGATTCTCTTTACATCCAAGTCCAGTGTTGTCCAGTGCAAGCGAATCGTTTTCTATTATTAGTAAATCCTGCTGAACGACCTTCCCACTAATTTCTGCTACAACCAGTCAGTGTGGGAGTTATTTACAAGGTTTGTAGAGTGTTGTGTGGTCTTTAGTGAGTGTTTTAAAGGTTGAACGTTTTGTAAACTGTAATCAATAATATTGTTACTCCATGTTTTAAGATGTTTTGAAAGATGCAGGTAGATCAGCAAAATATTATTTGAAATGAAAATTGATTTTTGTTGTTCTTATTTTAGCCAAAGAAAATAAAACAATTATAAAAAATTACAGTAATATAATATATTAATATACTTCTTAATTTTTGCCTTACACAAAGTAGTTTTGCACCACCCTGTATATGTGACCCCTCTATACACCCACCAAGGTCATCACTGAAAGGATGTGTCCCGGGTTGGCTATATGAAAGGTTGGGCACCTTACTTATATGCAAACTTTAAGAGAAAAGCTCATATTTATAGACTGCATTACTAAAATTAAAAAAAGTATTATAAATCACCATAAGTAGGTGTATTAAAATTATATGTTTAATTATATTTGTTTTGGTTTTAGCAAGCATACATTTTACATTATAAACATCCTAAGCCATTTAATTGGTCGGATTAGAAATACTGTTTGTCAAAGAAAGAAGCTTTAATGAACATTTATTTTTANCTAAAAAAAAAAAAAAAAAAATCTTTGATTTATGGTCAAATGAAAATTGTATTAATATCCTCTGCACTTTCAACAAACCTAAAATCCCAAACCCCTTAAAATTATCCAAGAGCACAGACAAGCTATACACCAGACACTTGGCCTTCATGAGTTACACTGGGTTCCCTGAGATAGGTTGTCCGTGGGCACTGGGGACTGCTAGTTGCAGTTCTCGGTGATAAAAGCACTTACAAGTGAAACACTTTTAAATGGTTCATTGTAAAGGGATGGTGGTTCAAACACAATAATATAGGTGTCAGCAAACTCACCCAACTCTTAATCAATGTTATTTTAAGATTCAAACATTCACTTGAACAAAAAAAAAAAACACCGTCATATTCTACATTCGCAGTCTGAATAGGCTCATTTGGGGGTTTGGTTTATGGGTAGGGGTAGCTACTTGAACATAACTGTGTGAAAGTATGTTTTTTTTAACACTAAAAGGAAATTTTTGTTTGTTGTCTAGTCAAATCATCTTTAAAGTGAACTGTTTTTAAAAATGCCTGCTTGATAGCTGTTGTCACTTAGAATTACAAGTCGTGATCCCCGTGTTGAAGAACCCCAGCTCCCCCAAGGAGAGCAACCATTATAGCTTGGAGGGTGTGGGTATGCGTTCAAGAGTTAATCCAATTATTTAACTTTATTTAGTTCCATTTGAAGCTGTCCATGTTTTTCAATTTGAAAATGATCAAAATTATATTGTAACATTATAGATTCATAATGATCTGACACCATAGCTCAGTGGGTAGCTAAGGGTCCCAGATTTGATTCCCGTCATAGCTGAAAATTTACTATTGGTGAAATGTGAGTTTACCTTTACATAGTGATGAATTAACAGCCTGGGACTGGATGTTGTGCCTGTCTTAGTCTTAAATTAGATTATAAGGCATATGAAGCTACGATAGGCCTAAGCTGGTAGTGGATAATAAGGGTGTAATAAAAAACTGACCCAGGCCACACGCAGGTGACTGTAATGGATGTAGTAGTAAATTCATAATGATGGGCACACAAAGGAGTCGATTTCATTTGCCAGTAACAAGTGAGTATAGGTGTACAGGATTTTTTCCCCTAACAGTTTTCAATCTCCCTCCAGGTAAATGTGGTTACATATTTTTATAAACAATACTGTTCTCACATGTAGCATGCCATGTCTACAGACATACAAATTACAGACTATACTTGTTTGATTTTCTTCTCCTCATGGTCACTTGAAATAATAACTTTATATCAAGAAAAATTGCTTTTAAAGGGTGTCCAACCAAACTATCTTGTAAAATTCCCAGACTTTTTCAGAGCCAATTTCCAGCTTTCACAGCCATTATACATTCAAACTTTTTTTTTAAGATCACAATTTAATGTAATATTATTTTTAGACACATACACAATAAGCATTTATGTCACTCTATGCAGGTGTTTAAAGGTATCAATCTAAAGCTAATGTGTAGTGCGATCTAGGTTAGATTTCAGTCAGATCATTTTGAGACATTAAAAGATTGTCTACAACAAATGTAGCTTAATTGTTGTGAGACATTCCTTTTTATTTTTTTCCCTACAACATAATCAAATCTCAAGCATGCGCTTGACCACGACTCAAGCTCAACTTTGGTTAAAGACGTATGAAGATTTTTTTTTCCCGCCATTCTAAAAACTTTTCTTCTATAAAATGTTACACACCATAAATTTATTTTTGTAATTTTTACTAACGAGCTATGAGGTTAGGAAGCTTACATTTTTACGTTTTCTGAAACCAGTTTTAGGTCACACTTTTTGAAATAAAAATTTGAAAATTGAAATTTAGTATCTTAAATACTATACCTATTTGATAAAGCTGGGATTTTACCGTAGTTAGAAGCATTCTATATATAAGCATATATATGCTTAAAGTTTTCTTAAAATCAACAATTGTTTATTGATACTAATTCATCTATAAATATTAAATATTAGTGTTCATACGATTCATAGATGTGTATACTTAAGAACATAAAACATATTCAGCCTTAAATCTGCAACATTTTACTGAATAAATTGATTTTCGTATGACAAAGATATGCAATGAAATTCCAAGTCGGCTCACGAGATCAAAACTTTGTAGGGAAGTGTAGCTTAGTTGACAAGAACGGGTGATAACCTGCCTCCACAGTTCGCGCTACATATAGCGGTTACTTGAGCTGTCTTAACACAGAAACCCAAGTATTCTGTAATCTGTGTGAGATTTCTGTTTGAACGGTCATTCACAAGCTGTTTCTTGAAATAGTTAGCCCCATATTGTATTGTAATAATATTGATCTTTATATCACTGCAAGGGTTTTTTCTTTATTGAAGCATGTTGTAGTAATTTATAGATTTGTGTTTTATTTGTGATCACTGTGAACTGTAAAGGAACTATACATATATAGTTCCATTGTTTATTATTTTCATATATATATATATGTGAAAATATATATGGTATATATGGATATATATGGTTTCTTCCATCACAACCTGAAAAACGTCAAGCTTCGAAACTGAGAATGGGCATCATGTATTATACAGGCAGATAAGCTTTATTATTTAATATGTTAGGGGTTTTCCAGAATCAGTAACACAGAATAAACAATCTAATAAACAATAAATGGCTGTAAGCGATTGTCCAAGGTTTCAACACATTGAATATCAAGAATGCTTTTTACAGCTATTGTATAAAGAATCTTTTTTCATGAAAAAAAATTAGTAATTTAGGCTGTTCATAGTGTTTTATTTCTTAGCTATTTGAACTAGTTTAGTCATTATTGATACAGAAAAAGGCATTATTTTATAGAACTTAAATTGGCAAAACTTATTACTCTGAATACATTAATATACATATGGAAAAAATAGTTTCACGATATTCAATTTAGTGAAAACTGCAATTATTAACTTCAATTAAATTATTTATATATTTATATTTTAATTAAAGGTAAGAATATTTATACTCAGTCAAAGCTTAGATCTTGGTTCATATGGGATTATCTGCATGATACATTTTATTGATTAACTACATTTTAATTGACATTAAAATTTTGTGATTATCTACATTTTAATTCATCTAGACAATTTTCCACAAATTCGTTAGACCTAGGTCTTAGGTAAATCTAATGTTTGCATAGATGGTGATTATGAAAGCATGAACACACACATATATTTGCACTTTACCCAAAGTATCAAACCCAAAAAGTCAAGTGGTTAGAATTAAATTGATTATATTGTTCAAATATTTGATAATTTTGGGAATACGGCAAGTTTCCATGGTTAAATAGAATTATTGAATTCTAAGCCATATACAACATCCAAAAGAAGGCCGAGAACTGATAAATAATAAATATTACACCCTTACCAGAAATTGAATCCGAAACCCTTTGCACAGTAGACCATTCCGCTAGCGACTGAGCTTAAGTGTCGGCCTATGGTACTATCATTATATCACATTTATAGCCTGTACCCACAGCTGTGAAACTATTAATTGAGTGGCCTCTTGAAAATATGCTTGATAATAGATTTTTTATCGCCTTAAAAATGGTTTAAGGGCAAGAATCTACGTTTAACCTGGCAATTTTTCCAGCCTTTCATATGGCTTAAAATTTGGAAACTATTCTATTTGAATATTTAGAATTTCTCATTTGATCACACCTATAAGGGTATCATCAGGTCAAATTTCAGGTTGTAATTCCTATAGAAGTATTCTATAATGTTGTATCAATCAATGAGATATCCTGTTGGGTACCTAAACAATATAGGAAGGTATAGTGTTCGTTATTTATGTGTTTCGAACTCACTTAGAGAGTAATTTTAGGCCCAAGTATGATATTATACTAGTAATTGATGTTTGCATTTGCAAGTGTGTGAACACTGAATTTACTTCAAATGAAAAACTGCTATTTACTATTGTAACAACAGATTTATACCGATTTCTTATTATTATTTTGCAAATAAATAATGTAATAAAATAATTATTTCATTCACATAGGAATGTATTTTATTACATATGACTTTCATAAAAAATTATGATGTGTGAGAGAGAGAGAGAAAGAGAGGGAACAATTTTTATTTGAATTAATTTAATCAAAATAACTGAATCATTCTTATCCAAACAACTTATAAACTTAAATATAATCGCTCACCAATGTTTTTAGGCACTTTGAATTATTTAATGATTAGAGTTTGAGTTATTCTAGGGTGCAAGGAGGAGGAAATAAATTTTTATAGTAAATGCACCCTATTTGAGTGGAGAGGAGAAGGGAAAACTATAGAAAGAGAACACGTGTGGAAAGCCACCTAATAAATATGTAAAAATATTTTTAATTTTTATTTGTCTAGGTAAATTATTAACAAACCTACCTTTTTTTGTAAACTCGAATTTATTACTGCAAGTTCCTAGTAATTTTTAAATACATATTTTTGGCCTGATTCAAATCCTTATCAAAGTTTAGATTTATATAATATATTCTCACTATGAAATAATATATTATTATATGTCACATGACTTGCACAAATGAACAATGTAATCATCAGTTTTGTTCCATTTTCTCTCTCTCTGTGTATTTATATAATTACGATTTATATGGGTGTATAAAACATATTTATCTTTATAATACACTTTATCTCTATTGCAAAATCATTAGGTACCTGTTCTTTATTAGTATAAATAATATAGATTTTGAAATGATAATTTAGGCCATAATATTTTTTTCTATTACAGAGAAGACATATGTGATACGGAGTACATGTCAGGTGTGGAAGAACTCCTTCCTTCCCCAAATGATAACATTATTAAACATAAGTATTCTGATGTTGAATGTATCGATTCAGAATTCCAAAGCTCTGAAGAAGATGAAAGTTGTGAGATTAATTCAAGTGAAAATGAAGAATTTCGAGTTGCATCGGAAAGTGACGCTGACATACCTAGATTATTGAAGAGAAAGATACCTCTGTCAAAAATAATATAACAGGAAATAAAGATAGATAGATATTTAATATATTCTTAACCAAATGCAAATAATCCCACAATTTGTACCATGGGTAGGTACCAATTGTGAAAAAAATATGTCTGTGAAGTTGCCCCTGCCCCCCACTAAAAAATTCAAGTTTTTATGATTGAAATTGTTTGTTCTTTGCTTGTTAGGCAAACATTTTCATTTGTTCTGTTTTGATAAGTCCACAAATGAAATGTTTACATTTGGGGGGGAGGGGGGGAGAACTTCACAGTNACAGTAGCCCCCCCCCCCCTTCACTTTGGAAAATTTACATTTTTATGGTTGTGGTCATTTGTTACGGATTGTACCGCAAAAAGTATAGTTTGTTCCGCATTTGTTCTTGCGCAAATGGGACATGAACTTGTGACCCTGTTTACTCTTGAGGGGCCAACTTCACAATAGCCCCTTCACTTTGAAAAATTAATGTATTTATGATGGCATTTGTTTGTTTCAGATTGTCCCACAAAAATTGTTTGTTTGTTCCGTTTTGATAATCTCACAGATGGTATGGAAGCTTCAGTTTTTTTTTTATTAAAGTCAATCCAAAGATAGCTTTTCATAAGGTTCCCAGAAAATCAAATCGAGTTGAATTAAATAAATGTATTTTATATTTAAAACTGAGTTGAATTAAATAAAAGTATTTTATATTTAAAACTTGGTTATATAAATAATATTAAATTTGTATTAAATAATATTTAAATTAAAATAACCCCAATTATTTTAGATTAAACTAAATGTTATATTTGAAATGAAAGTCACAAAATATGTTTAGATTGAAAAGAAAATTTGTTTAGAAACTAAAAAGTGGTCTTTAAATAATTATAAAAAATTGTGGAAAATTATTATATTAGGTTTTTTAAAGTATTTTTGTGATAGTAATCAAAAAGTTGACCAATTCAATCATTTGGTACAGTTTTAAGAAAACATTCATGAAAATAGGTTTGGGTGCACAGATTTAAAAAAGATTTTTATGTGAACATCTCTATACATTTCCTGCTCATCTGAAGTAAAGCTGTTCACTTGCTAGAGAGAATAATTAACATCTTAAATCTATGGCAGGGGTGGCCACAAAGTGGCCAGTGGCTCTTTTCACACTGAAAGAGAATAAGTAATAAAAAGATTATAATTGAAAACAGTTCTCAAACACAATTTTTGTCATTATTAATAATACAAAACATATTTTTCAGCAAACTTAGTAAGAAAACACCCAAAATATACCTTATTATTTGTTTGAAAGTATTTTTTTAAATCATTTGTCATACTTTGCTGCTTTAAGTGTGACAAGCAATTTGACAAAGCGAGGCCAAATAAGATTAATAATGGTATTAAAAAAAATTGTGACACACACACTCGATTATAAACTAGGTAAATATTTTATTTTGCAAAATTAAAATAATAGGAAGGTTAGGGGCCTTGTTTTCAAATTTTAGTTTGAGATATCACAAACAATATTTTACTCATTTAATTCACTCGTCGAGGCCTTTCTAACGTCCATCTTGGCAGTAAGGTGCTTAAAATAAGGTTGATCTGTTAAATTAGTTTGCTCTAGTTTGTTTAAATATTCATCTGTCAATAAAGATCTATATTTAGGGTTAATAAATCTAAGTGTAGAATATAATGCTTCACAATAAAAGGTTGTACCAAAAATGAAGATCAGTCACTTAGCACATTCCTTTACATAGGGATGTGTTTATTCTGGGACACACGTCAAAAATTCAGTAATCGAACAACCACTTTGTATTACTTGTTTGAGCCCTTCGTCCTCTTGAAGTTTCAGTAGCTCCAAATCTACAGTTACAGAGTCCACCACTTACTTTGAAATAGGACAACCACTCTCCATTTGGTCAGCACAAAAAGGATACTCCCAAGAAAGCAAATGATGGCTTAAGTGCTCTAAGATTGCAGAATCAATTGTTGAGTGCTTGTAAAAGACCATTTAATTTGCAAATATAAGCTTCCATTACCAGTTCTAGAGCAGGAAAAGTTGACAGCATTTTTTTCAGAAAAGGGAAGTGATTTAAAATTTTAGATTTAAAGTCTCAATTTGTTATGGAAGCTGAACACCGTTTGTCTTAGATCTGTTATCAGTTTCCCTGTGCCTTGCAGTGATTGATTAAATAGGTGTAAACCCCGAAAAACATTTGTAAAAAATGCCATGTCTAACAACCACTGAGTGTCCTCAAGTAAGGGGAGGTATTTCTCCTTCTCTCGAAGAAATTGTTTGATTAGTTCCAACAACAACAAAATCTTGTTTATTTCCTTTGGTACGGATAGCCACCTTACTAAACAAAGCTACAATACGTCTTTAGGAAACTCGTCACGGTTGGGTTTTATCTACAAAGGCTTTGAATTGCCTGGTATTTTTTTAAACCTGAACAATTTAATACACACTTATCATATTGTGGGAATATTGTTTTTTCTCTGAAAGCGGTTTAAGATTTAGAGTGTGCCCTATATTTGGGCCAATACGGTACATTGTTCTACATGACAACATCTGCTTAAGAGAACCAATGAAATTTCAAAAACAAGTGTCTCAATCAGTGTGCAATTGCTCAGGCCTACTTTTATACCATACCATCAAGGCAGCCACACATGTGAGTCCAGTAACCTTATTTACCAACTAGAATGCCAACAATGTACTGCACAATATGTTGGCCTCCCCACTGAAACTCTCAGTAAACGAATGAATGGACACTGCCATGACACAAAAATCAAGAATCCAGAAAAACCAGTTTCAGCACACACCTCCACTCATAACCTCAACTTTGAGGTTTGCCACACTGTCAAGGTGTTAGAATCATTTAACAAGACACAATGTAATATGTCTCAGTTAAGAAGATGGGAACTGGCACATCAATGGATCACAAAGTCTAGAAAACCACCCAACCTAAATATTCGCTAATTTCAACCCAGAGGCTACACCAGCACCACCTACCTTACATAGAGTAATAGAGAAACATTCAGAGAATTTTATTTCCACCAGAGAAGTTTTCATCCATACCAGTCAAGTTGGCATCACTTAAGACAACATCCTGTTCAGTCTACTACTACTTCCCGAGAAAGATGGTTATAATAACATCGAAATATTGATGTGTGTGTGTGATAATGTGTGTGCTTTTACTTTTATTTGTGCTCTACCATTTTCCTAATATTCTATAATTTTATTTATTACCAATAAGTTTTGTTTTAGTGTTTAGTTGTGAAATTGATGAAATATTATAGATATATATTTTTAATTCCCTGACTTTTCCTTATTTTTAGTTAAATTCCCTGACATTTCCCTGTTTTCTCTGTCAACCAAAAATTCCTTGACTTTTCCAGGTTTTACCAGTCTGTAGCCACCATTTATGATATGTTTAATAATGTTATAGCTTTTATGAATCTTACCATTTTAGTTTAAAAATCAATATTTTTAATCCAAAATAATTCTAAAGCGCAATTTTTATAATTTTTCGTTCCCGTCTTAATCTTGATACTGTAATGATACTGTTTTGGACCCCTTAATATTTTCAAAAAGTCATTGATGAAATGTATTTTTCTTAAAATTAATGTATGTAAAATTTCCTTTTAATACTTCAACCATGGAAAATCACGTGCTTTTAGAAGTAATATCAACGTCTTGAATCATTATACTTATATTTTTTCTTTCAAAGATCAACTCCGTAGTGTTTACCAAAAAAAAAGCAAGTGACGCTATCTCCCTCTACCTTATCGAAAGCTAGCCTTCACAACACCTGCCGCCAGGACTCTTCTATTAGTTGGTTTTGATACTGGTGACAAGGGGTCCAAGAGGCAAGCGGTAGGTCATATATAAGCCACTTACGCTTATGAATCCATTACAGTGGACAGCAATACACAAGAACTTTGTAATAAAACAGAACTCAGTAATATAGCAGTAATAACAAATATTAACAGTGTCAGTAGCATAAATCTAGAGAACATGTAATCTCCATAGAGTACACAGAAAATGTTTAAGGGTGAAATTCGTTAATCTCATATCTTCAGTGCCGAAGATGAAATTATCTTAATACATCTTGTGCAACATTAAAAGTCTTATTTATTTTGTTGAAATAAATATAAGAAATAATCAGATCACAGATCCACATGAGTGTGCAGCAAAGCATACTCGCGTCGTCATCGTCGTAACTTCATATCACTTTAATTGGCGCTCAATCACGGGGCTATAAATACCAAAATTAAGTTATATCCTTTTAATTAGCTCTCGATAATGGGGCTAAATATACCAATATAAAATCGTATCATCATAATTGGTGCCCATCACGGGCTGAGAAAATTTAATAGGCGCCCATCGCAGACACGTATTGTCATAATACTTTGACTCATTTCCTGTCTCGATTTTGATAAAATGAATTATTTCTCAGAGATATAAATAGCATTCCAGTCGATCTCTAAGAAATGATTAAAAGAATTACACTAAAAGTTTTAAAAAATACTTGGAATAAAAAAAAAGAACATTAACTTGGAATAAAGGCACATAACAAACACACACTTCGCAAATAAAAATTAAAATAAATCTGTATGAACTCAAAACCCCCCCAACAACTTTATTCTTTCAATCTCTTAAATGTGAACAGTGAATTACAAATATCAGCTACAGATGCATTGAAGACACCCTGCTAAGTCAGCCCTTTGAAGTTTGGTTGCACTGACAATTTGAAACCTACATTATCTTCTTGGTACAGCAATTTTGTGATAAAAAATATGTATGAATATATATGAATAAGCAAAACATCAATAATATTGTAATATATTTGTAGTTTACATTATTACTTAAAAATGGCAAAACAATTATGTAAAGAAAATATTTAAAAATCAAAATGATAAAAATAATTTCAAAAAAGACAATAAAATATACACTTCTACAACCGGGGGATCATAACATAATTAATGTGTACATAAACATTGTATATTTTATGCTAATCAAAATATGGCATGTGATCAAAATATAGGCCCTGCTTGTGTGTATTATATTCATATTATTAAATGGTATAGTTGTAATAATTGTCATGCAGCCATAATTTAAATAAATGAGGACCCATAGTTTAAGTTGGTAGAAGTGAACTGTTACAGAAACCATTATATTTTATCACAATGAGGATAGTCACCTTAAAGTTGCCATTTTCTTCAAAGGAGGAGGAATCTCGCTTAAGGATCGAACGGCGTGGTTCTTCAGGATACAGCAACACCTCATCTCGAATCAGGTCTCGAAAATGCACGTCCGGCAACCGTGTGCTTTTGGACACGTTTACAATTACAGCAAAGCCTGTCTGGTCTACATTGTGATCCATCCCAAAAAACGCAGCTACACGGTGTACCAACATTCTCTGATACGATGACATCGGTGGGAACTTATGATGTGTGTGTCTATATTGAACATAAGAATATATTTTATGTCAAACAAATAAAGTTAAAATCATGTGTTTGTAAAATACGCAACCTTTATAGTCTAAGCTCTTGAGCTCACTTTAAGTAATTTTATCCTAAAAGATAGGTGCAAACCCTATACTTATGGAGATGAAATTACAATTAGAAAGTTTTTTTGAAAATAGCAAGAATACCTGCATTAAGTGAATGGAGGGGTAAGAACAACAAAAATAGTAAATTTTAAATATAAATATATGTATATTGTGTGGATATTATTTTCACAGTAGTAAAATAAATTTTAATTTTAATTTATTTGAAGTATTTAACATGCACTTTCTGAACTGACTGATTTTATCAGCACTCGACTCATAAATAAACTTAAATCTAGATGAGACACAACATCCAGCACCCAGCTGTTAATTAATCACTGTGAAAGGGAAAACCCACATTTTACCAACGATACATTTTTTTATATGCCGGTAATCAAACCCGGGACTTTTAGTTCAGCAGACAGACACACTACCGACTGGGCTAAGGTATCGGATAGTAAAATAATTGACTTACTGGTTATCTTTGGCGAGATTGACCAGTTCCTGCTCTATCTTGAGTAGCAGGTTTCTGTCTTTGCTATTCCTGTTGAGTGTGTCTGAGATGAACTGATGCAGATCCACACCAGTGCTGTCCGTGTACTGTTCTGTGCTACTGTCTGAGAAACACACAAACACTTACAATGGGTACACAACCATCCTCTGTTTCTGGCAACTAACCCCTTTCTGGAGATGTCAAAACTTAGTCAACAGACCATCTGTAGATTTGAGGAGGTATTTCTTTACTCTAGAGTGATTTAAAAGCACAGCGAAATAGATAAATATTAGAGGCCTGCGAGCTTGGGAGTTTTCATTCGAGTCAAGTATTTCTAAAATATCCCTAGTTCGAGTATTGTATATTCATAATTTTAAAAGTTAGAAAGTATATTAAAACACATGTTCTTAAAGGATGAATGACACTCATTTTTATAAATAGTAAATATATTTGAAATAAAAAATATTAAACAATGGAAATATTGTTTTTTAAATTATCAATAACAGTTATAAAACAATTTAAAAATAAGAACAAAAGTCAAATAAAAATCTAATAAATAATTAAAATGGTTTCAACACTCATGTCTTTAAGGACATTAAAATTACACTAACAATTACAAAAATAAGTTAATAAAATAAATAATAGCATGATGGTTTGGAAATGTACAGTAAGAGAGTGTAGAAACTCTGTACAGTGATGTAAAGTAAGTAATTGTAAAGGAAACCAACCTGAAAGAATAGTTAGGTTTAGGCCTGGATAGGAATAAACACACTTCTCTCTTCATTTCTTCTTTAGCTTTTCCACTTCTTCAAAACTTCCACAGTTGCACATTAGTTTGAATTTTCGGGAATATTACTTTTTCATTAATGTCTCTTTATATGAGAAAAAAATATGTCCTAAAATGCATAACCATCTGCAGCTGTGGAAGTTTGAAGAAGTGGGAAGTGTAAAAGTGTAGAAAGAAAATAGAGAAGTGAGTTTGTTTATATCTAGGACGAACCTAACTATACTTTCAGGTTGGCTTCTTTAACTATTACATTACATTATTGTAGAGTGTTTCTACATTGTTGTGATAAAAATTTAATAAAACTGATGTTTTAATAAGCTAATATTTTCACAAAATATACTTCATTAACTTATCTTACCGTATAAGAAAATGGAAGAATCATAAACAAATAGAAATTTGAAGTGTTTAATATTTTGTTTACTATTCCTTAGTGTAGTTGTGCATTATTAGGTCTTCTGTTCCATTTCAATTCCTCTATGCCCACTTGCACATGCATGTTGTACAGGATCTCGTTAGACATTATTTTATTGAGAAATTTACTTCACTTCAATTGTGAATGGTTATAAAAGTTGATGCTGATACTTTAAAATTAAAAATAATATGA
>CABFVX010008122.1:9612-26206 GCA_902151425.1 Timema shepardi | reverse complement strand
TTCTTCGTGTCTAGCAGTTTGCTGTCTACCACTTTGTCAACTCGTGTCGACCACTTTGTTGTCTATCACTTTGCCTGCTCCCTAAAATACACACACACATACTAAGGGACATATTCGTTTTGTGCTGACATATCTGAATTAATCCATACTTACGTTCTACATGAAAATTAATCAATTGTTGTTAAAATGCTATTTGTTAGCTGTTCTAAAAATTAAGTTGAAATGCGTCATACTTAATAAAATGTGTTCATAATATATTAATTATTCTTAGTTCTTCTGCAAAGGTTATTGTGGGTGTCGAAATCGAAGCCGAAGCGAAGTAGATTTGATCTTCAACCTCGCTGTTTCGGAACTTCCCACCTCCTATGATTTTATAAATAAACAAAATATTCACAATCTATTTACTTGTATTCAGTCTTAGTACTTTCAAACCCTAGACATCCTTCGATAATTTGTTCGTTGGTTAGTATTTTCAAAGATTCAGAAATAAAATGTCTTCTGTTTTTCTTTTCTTTTAATATGACAAACCCACTTCAGTGGCATAATGTTCTAAGGCGTCACTCTCGTGTTAAAATGGCTTGCTGATGAATGAGAGGTCGAGACTCGAGTCCCGGAATGTTATACTGAGGGTAAATTTCCCTAAAATTATAGAGTAATTACCATGTGTAAAACCAGAAAAGGTCGTGAGACTCAGTGATAAAATAAAATTGACAAACTAGTTCACTCCCTTCTCCACTCGCCAGTAAATAATGTTTTGAACACGTGTTCCTCCCGAGAGACACGTCATGTCTTTAAGGTTCCGCACGAAACGTAACCACATTATCTAGCTTATGTGGCAGTAGTTTGATCACGTTCAGGCAGAGAGATCGTAAATTCTGGAGCCGTGCTACTCTCGCCTACGAGGAAACAAACCATGCAGTCAGCGTCGTATAGTAGGATAGCTATAGAAATAACCTTTTGAAAATATAGTCGGATCGCCATCGAAATCGTATGGAACCGAAACCAAAGGGAACTCCGAATTAAAAGTCCTTTATTTACTTTCGCTAAACTTGAATACAATTCTTCAGCCACAAAGGCGCTCTTTCAAATATGATCGGATAATTTATTCATGCATAAAGCCAAGATCATGCCCAAAACCAAAGCATCTTGTTTAAAATTTTTGAGGAAATATTTTGGCTAAGTCCAGTAAATACTCAAAATTAAAGCTAAACAAATTACTATGGTAGGTAGTAAATACCCAAACGATTAGTTCGATTACCCCATCCAAAGAAGTCATTAGTCTCGTATTGTCAAGTTTGACAGTGCTATGAAAGTTGGGGTTAAAATCCTCGTCCAAGTGTACGGATATTTTTCCCTAACTGGTTTCCCTTTCTCCCTTCCCGCGAATATGGCTAAACTAATTCTACCATCCTCATCCTACCCTTTAGAGTTAATATGAGGACAGGCCGGACGGGTAGTAAAGACGAGTAAATATATGAGCTGGAACTTTTTCCGTTTTAAAAAAGTTCACTTATGGAAAATATTTTTAGCTATTTAAATGGAACGATTTAAACCTTGATGACACAAGTTTGAAGGCCTTCAGTTTAATTTCTCCCAAGAATTTTTTTTTAGCACCACGTTTTACTACCACTCGGGTTTTTCGCTTTTGTACTAAATATGCTTATGGGCTAGGGATGACTAAGATTGAAGTTTAGACGAGGTGTACCCACATTTGCAAAGAGAGAGTGGAAATATATTTAGGGAAAACAATCCTTAGTAAAGTCGACCAGGGTCGAAACACTGTATCCCAGTCAGAGGTAGTCTAGTCTATTGCGAGAGTAGCGCCTTACACCATGTGGCCATCGAAGTGTGTTCCCAAGAAGTTAACTCAAGAAACATTGAATGAGTGACTGTAAGACCATAAAAACCACAATTTAAACTCTCTTCTCACACTCACGTAACGATTACAGCGCATTATGGTCGAATATGTCATTAACGTCGGGTCTGTTTAACATTATATTTGTTAATATTTATCTATTTATTCATCACCGCGTCTTACTACCCATCCGGGTTATACTTTTAAATACTAATCACGCTGATGGATTAGGAATTGTGAAGGTTGAATTTAGAGGAAATGAACCCGCATTTGCGTGGAGGGAGAGTGGGAAACCATTAATGAACCACCCCCAGTTCACCCGACCGAGATTCGAACCTCAATCTCCCCGTACTCGACAGTCTAGCTCAACACGACTAGCGCGTTAGTTAACTACTCCACCTAGGCGGATATTTGTTAATACTTCAATATTGTAATCAGGACAGTCAACCTGGGTGGTATTGGGGTAACGTGCTCGCCTCAATACTCGATGTTCGTGGTTTCAAACCTGGCCGCTGTTGACGGATTTTTCTGAAGAGATAAAAATTTGTAGCACAACTTCCTTCAATGGGGAAGTAAAGCCATCTGTCCCATGTCGATTGTGGCATGTTAAAGGACCCTGGAAGGAATGTTAAAATACCTTTCCCAGCAAAATTGGTAGTCCCTTTCACTCTAGTTTATAGAAATGCTTGTGTGCTGATATAATCAGTCGGTTTAGAAAGTGCACGCTAAATACCTCAAATAAATAAAAATAAGATTTAATCAGGATCTTAGTCAGTATGTCCTTTTCCCCTGTATTTTCACATTTAATTGTCATTATTTGTTTAGATTTTACTTTCAGTATATCATAAATAAGATAATAAAATAATTTAAAGACTTAAGTAACTCTTCGGCCTTATGTAGGGCCTATATATGTAGTTGTAGGATTAATAGTTCCTAGGTCCTGCAAACCAACCAACAAAACCCATTCACATACTAAGTAGGCCGAAAGCCGCCAATGAGGTAATTATCTCCCCCCACCTCCCCTCATTATACCACTACCAGAGCCCACCACAACAATCAAGAACGTAAACTATAGTCGGATCGACGTTAGAATAATATTATCAAACCGTTCTAAAAATCCCTACGACTAATAAATTAATTAAATGTACTCTCAAACAAAACCATTAGTTCCGAAGCTGTCATTTTTGACAGCTGTCAGTTGTAAATAGCCAACAGCACACCTTTGCTAATTTTAGCTGTCCTACATTATTTGTATTATGCTAGAGAAAGTTATTACTATGGTGATCTGAATATAAACGTGGTAACGCCTGTGGCAACAAATCTTGCCGGAAATGCCATGAGATCCCTAGTTCTGGGAAGTTATGGAAGACAGAGAGGTACAAAGCTGAGGCTATGTGACGTCACCGTGTGAACAAGAGGAGCGATATACCGTGAGTAATCATTTGTTGAGCGAAACCGAGTCTGCTGGGGGGAGAGGAAATAACTTGAATGAGGTCTACTTTAGATGTTCACGGACTGTATCATACTCGTTACGCGGTTATGAATTCATGCAAATATGAGGATATAAATGGTTGTCTCGCGATTGTTTTGGTCGATGGGGATACCCGTGGTTGCTCTACAATTACATTACTCGATGTGAACATCATTGTTGCCTTACGATTAGGAATGTAAAAAAGTATCGATATACTTTACTAATATCAATATTTTCCTTTTGATACTAATAAAAAAAAATTCACTCGATAGTTTTTTCCAATACTTTTACTTATATTATTATTACTCTCACTCCTGTATCGAAAGAAACCACTTTTTTTGTTATCTTCGTTCATGCTTGTATTAAATGTTTACTAGGGTATACTGTGGAGGAAGAACCGATTACATTAATTCCTCATTTTCTGCATGACAAGCAAGAAGCAACTCTAGCATTAAATCTACTACCCCCTTCCCTTAAATTAAATTATTGTTACTAGATAAAAAAAACATTCCTCCAGATAAAAGTTTCGATACCGATACTTAGTGTTAGCAATACTTTTCTTTCAATACCAGTAAGGTTTCGATATTTTTCTTCCGATACTTTTAATGATTGCAGTATCGATACTTTTATTTCGATACCACATCCCTATTTACGATTATTTTATCAACGATTGCCTTACGATTGTTTTATTCGATGTGAATATCCATGAAAATTTAACCGGAATGTTATTTAGACACTTTGTTCGAATTTCAAATTAATATCTTCACTTGACAATGGCAAAATTGAGACATAAATTTTGTTTGAATTTTAAAATAGTTAATATTTAAATTTTGTTGTATTTTTTTTACTTTCTCGCTTGTATCAGGTAGAGAAGGTATTGTGATCGTCAAGAAATAAAAATTGACGATTCAAGACATCCTGCCCCCTCCCCCCTCTCAAAATCCGAAAAAGTGTTTTTTTGAAATTCCGTCTGTACCTCAGACTAGAGCCTAAACTCTTTTACCGATCGGGCTAAGGCTTGGTATCTAGGGTTTTCACAGGGTTGCCCCGAAGGGGTTTTTGGAATTGGATATGTAACCCTAAAATTAAGGGTAGTTTACTAAGGGTGAAAAGAGAACAAATTGATTTTCTCAAAATAGGTTCTAACGATTTTGATTAAATTTCATTTCTAGGCTTTGATCAATATTATAAACAAAATGGCTACTCTCATATTTTCAGAAACATGACTTTAAGGGCTCCGGTCTGATACGTAAATTCTTATTTTTTATCACATCTCCGAAACTATTTGAGATATGAAATTACTTATCATTGAAAACATGTAGATATATTAATCATACAAATATTTTAATTGAAACATATTTTTATAAAACCAATAATTTTCAAGCTATATGCAAATAGATATATTTTTTAACTTTTCGAACACTAAAGTTCAAGTATTGAGACCGTAAAAAATCTAATGCAAGGTGGTGGATATCGGTGTGTCATGATCCCCCGAACCCTAAAAAGTGATTTTTGCAATCCAATATGTCTGTGTGCCTGTTTAACACTAAAATTAAGAATGGTTTAATAAAGAGCGAAATAAGAAAAAAATCCATTTTCTCAAAATGGGCTCTACCGATTTTGATTAAAACTCGTATCTAGGCGTTGATTAGGATTATAAACAAAATGGCTATTTTAATTTCCCTATAAAAATGACTTTTAGGGTATTGTACTGAAGCAGAAATGTCCTTATCTCCGAAAATATTTAAGATGCTAAATAACTTATCATTGCAAAATTGTAGTATTATTAAACGTAAAAACCTATATTTGAAATATATCTTTATAAAACCAATAGTTTCGAAGATATATATATTAATAACAATATATTGATACAATTTTGTGAGCTTTAGTTGTACAGGGATACTACTAAGTTTTAACGCAATACTTCTCTAAATCCATTGAGTAGGTGAATAAATAAGTCTCTTAAAAAGTATATGTTCTTTTTTCTTTAACCTCTTAGGGGAAATATTTGTAGAGCAATGCTTTATCTCTATCATTTTAGACTCACTAGTCAATATTGTTTATCTTTTCAATCGGTCTAAATTTATAAATGAAGAATTTAATAAAAATGCGAAAACCATAAGACATGTAACCATTAAAAAACTGTCGAAAATTTTAACTGGAAGACGAAATTTTAATACAAAAGTATTGACCCTTGTGGACCCAGTATCTATCCTTTTTTTTGTCCAAATATACTAGTGAGGACTTTGATTCTTTAAAAAGAAAATAATAAAATTTAAAGCCGGGAGTCAAAAAGTGTTTAACGTAAGTATAATTCAATTTTTGCACAGGTTTGCTAATGTATATTATTTTGTTTCACATATATTACGAGTTTTGAATAAATATCTCATTTTTAAACAATGGAGTGAGAAAGTCCAAGCGGAGTTCCGTACCATTTATTTAAAATGTGGTAAAATTGTTTCAGTGGTATCAAAAACTAATGTTACTATTGTCATGTAAATCATACAAAAACCTGCACTTTGATGCCATTTCTGGTTCTAGTGTAGTTGCGTTAATGTAGCTATTATCCTGGTTAATCAATCTTGAGATGGATTCTTAAAGGCACTGTCTAACTGAAGGAATATAGCCTCAAATAGAGTTACGGTATTTCTAATGTGAATGACAATTCTGAAGCTTCAAAAAAGAGGCGTAATAATCGTAGTATATTAAATTTCAAGACAATTAAAAGATTACTTTGTTTAATAATGGCTAACCAATCTAACAACTGTGGCATTTTAAGCGAAGCGTCGTTGAGAATTAACTAATTTCAGCTTTTATAGATTAAAAAAACGTTATATAAACTAAAAATGTAAAGTTTATATTCCTGTTAAAGCACTTCTCATTTTGGCCTTGGTCAAATTTTAAAAGAATAAACCACTTCCACTTCCTAATTAATGCCAGTTGGGGATGTGATTTGGAACATATGCTATAAAATTTTACCTCTATTTGTTGAAGAAAGTCTCTACTGAATTTTTTCTATTTCTATTCAAATGTAACAAATGCAATCAAGATTGCCAAAGTTTTAATTCTACCCAGGATGTCACCCTGATGAAACCTTATAAAATGAGTTTAAATAAAGAAACAGCAGCGATTCCTATTCTCTTATCACACTCAAGAATAGACTACAGCGCTTGGTGGTTGAATCTGTAACCAAAGTTGGGTCTGTAGAGTGTAGAGTACTACATATACTTTGATATTTTAACCAAAGCATTAACGAAAACATCCCACAACCCTGTGATACAATGGTCTGAAAAGATGCCAAAAATATTAATCTATAATCGCCATTTCTTGGCTTATATAGTATAAAATTTGCCCCCTATCCCCTCGCACCCCCTTCGATAATACTCTTTCCTTCTCACTCGTGTGATGACTTTAAATATATATATGTAATAAGCTTTAGTTGCTGTCTCCCCCAACCCATTACCTTCACCTAAGTAGTAGACCATAAACCGTTTCGGTGGCCACATGATCTAAGACGCTACTTTCACAATATAACAGACTGCCAGAAACGGGAAGATCAGGGTTTGATCCTGGTCGGGTGCAATGAGTGTGGTTTTCCTAAATGATTCTCCACTCTCCTTTCACGCAAATACTGGGAGATTCCCTCTAAATGGTTTCTTCCCCTTCTCTTCCCCATTAGAATAAATATCATATATACATATAGCCTGAACAGATATGGTGACAAAAAAAAACAGTCAAGTCTATAAGCCCTATACGACTTCGTGCAGCAGTCCGACTATAAGTTCAAAAAAAAAACTGCCCGGATGAGGCCACATAAAGAATTGAGAATATTCCGTCAGATAGGAGTAAATTTATAACGTTTATAAACAAACCGTACATCATAAAACTGCGCACAACGTGAAAAGCTCGCGTGTCTGTTTTCACACAGACTGCCAAAAGTAACACTTGAATTCCCTCTTGTAAAATAGTAGCTATTCGTGTCTTGGCCGGTTCAATGGCGAGTTCTAATTTTAGCACATTTAAAATCAAAAGATAGTGTTCTTTTATTAGCGTATTGGTTTACCCAATCTCCCAAAGATCGAAATAATACATTCTCAAAGCTAAGGTTGGGTGTTTTTAATTATACTACTTTGAGTTTATTTATTTGTACCGTATAGGTGGTCGCATGGTATAGAGCAGTCAGTGTCTCAAATTCAAATTTGTCTTCGGGCCAGATACACAAACTCGGGGCGTGTTGCTGGCCAATGTTTAGAGGAATATGTTTGCTTTAATATATTCTCTACTTTTGTCTTCTCGAGTCCATCTTGGAATATTGGAATATACATATTATTTCAATAACGTCATTGTTTCAGGGATTATAAAGGTATAATTAAGAGGAAATGATACCGCATTTGAGTGACTGAAATATGGTAAGCAATCCTGGAAAAATCAACCTTTGTTTATCCGGTTGGAATCCGAACCCGGATCTCCTCGACACTGTTACACTAGAACAGGAGATCTTGATGTTTAATCCGTGTGTCCATCGATGTAGTTCTATACTAGCTATTTTATTGTATGTATTCAAAATCATTAAGGTAGTTTATACATTAATGTAATAGTGATTAAAATATTTAAAATATATATTTCTGAATGTTTATGTGGCTTAGCGAAACACTCAAGGAGTAATGTATTAAATTATGTCAATAAAGGTTCCCTACACTCAACTATTTGAAGTGATAACACTTTTTATTTACCTCAGAATTGCCTTTGCCTCTGCAAACGTTTTCAAAGAGTATTTTAAATCCACAGCGTAGAAAATGTATTCTTCAGTAGAAATAATACCCAGCCCAGAGGCTCGGACTGCGCTGAATATTGATCGTAAATATGTTGTGATAAGTTAAAATTTAGAAAAACTCCTCTCACCACTTGCGACTGTAACTAGTAGAGTTAAAAGAATTCTAAGAGCAATTACAATGCTTGGCACGGAGTCTTCTAATGTATTGTGTAAAATGAATTCAATAACAACTTTTGGAGAACTCTTTGTTGCAGTTTCCACACGCAAGCTTTCTACTCATCTGTTAGTCATAATTTGCAAATATCATAACGCCCATTGTAAATAATAGCCGAAATCAATTTCTTACAATGTTCTAATACCTTCAGAAATGGCTCTTTAGGCAATTCAGCAATTTCACACAAAAATCCAAAGATTTGACTTAAGCCTTATATTAAATGTTCAAATCTTTCTTTAACTGATGTGATAATTGTGTCTAGAATTTCAAAATAAAATTCCACTTCAAATCTTAACTGTGGATCTTCTAATGGCTAAGCCCTTGACTCAAAATCATGCATTGATTTTTCTTCTAATTGGTTCCTCCATTTTATAAGCTGTGGATGCTCCTGTGTTGTCTGCCAGCTCACGTGATTAATTAAGGTCTCTCCCGCATTGGATTATATTGCCGGTGATGATATTAGGGTTATAGTTTCAACCAAGTGCAATGTGAGTTGTTTCCCACGTGTTATTGTTGTGGTTTTTCCATTCACTCTGAACACTAATGTTGGTGCATTTCCTAAATTTAAAAATAAAATACTAATCGCCTTAGTCGGGCGCAAAATCGCTCAGGTCAACTTTCTTGAATGTAGAAATCACTGTGTTTTTTTTTACGGGAATCTTGCCACATTAGCGTTCTTTACATTCGCCGGATAACGTAAACACGTATGATTCTCACCGTTGTTGGAACCAGACACGCTACTGTGGAAGATCCGTGGCATATATTGGGCAGCAAGTGCTCAATTCAGTCGTTTCTTTGACGTGCCTAGAATCCGTCGGTGTGGCGCCTCTCACTTGAAAACACAACGCGACTAATTCTCCGCCCAACGGATTATCAGCCGGACCAAATCGAACCGACGCTATTGTCGGCGTATCGACGCAGTACGCTCGACGGACTGACGGATCCTTCATCCAGTTGGGCGCAATATAAGGTTTTATATAGAAATAAAATAATGTATTAACGTTCCATCATCGAAGATACGCCACGTAGAGTTAACACAATGATACAGCTCGAATCACGCGTCACAATGTGGGATGGTTTTATGTTATTTTACGTTTAAAAAACCTGTGAAGTAGAGACCAGCGAAACAGTTTTACCTTTTTTATAAAATAACAACATTTAAGATGTAATTATTTTTAAAATGATACAACCACTACTAAACAGATCCTAATTTCATTGTCGTCAAGAGAATAATTCTGAAACCCGTACTTCGATTTAAGTTCGTGGTTCGAGGAAGGGTGTTAGAAAAAATTTAAGTATTTCTGCAGTTTTCATAGTAAACAATTTCTATCGACAAAATAAATGTAATATTACTCCAGTAGAAACATATAATTTAGTTTTATTATTATTATTATTATTATTATTATTATTAGCACCGCGTCTTACTACCCGTTCGGGTTACACGCACTTACGCTAATGTGTAATGTTAGGGTTATTGTGAGATGAAATGGAGGACCTACAGTTTAACGTGGAATCCGAACCATGGTGGAGGCCTGGCATTCCCCACATTCACAAGATGTCTTGTCAGAGGTGAAGGAAGGGTTTGGTAATCAGATAAATCTGTGCCGGCACCGAGGATTGAACCCCGTCCGCCAGCACAGAAGTCTGACACCTTACCCCCTGGACCGCCAGGTCACCCTAATTTAGTTTTCTACACATAGTGTAGTGACCATGTCATGACTGAGTATGGCAGTATTTGAAGATAAACTTTCTAAATGAAGAGAAAAGCTATCATTAATCCCAAAACACCCTTGAAAATTATTCAAGAAGTTTTGAAGCAATCATGCGAAGAAAATTAAACTCTGTGTTTCTAGTGGGGAAATAATTTATTTATTTGGTGAAAATATATATTTTTTGCTATAAAAACTGCCGTTTAGCTCGAAATCTCTACCATTCCACTAACTACACCCACCAACTCGTCAGTTAAAATTTATGTCAAATAAAACCCTTGGTAAGAAGAGTCCATTAGTGAAACCGTCCCAACAACTCAGAAAGTGAACAAAAGAAAACCCCCGTGGAAAGCTAGAGAGTCGCCATGATTATGGAATCTTTCTACTCTACAGGTGCGTGGCAATGGGACTTTATACTAAAAACATGGGTCAGCCTCAGTCATGGCTCCATAGTCTCACAGGAGAAGTTCATGTCACGACAATGGCTGGTTCGGATCTAACAGATCGGCGCCAACAACAGTTACACACACACCTGTGGACATTCTTCTTTAGGTTGGCTTTCAGCCCCTACCCCCTTTCTCCTCTTACTATACCATTGTTTACAGTTTGGTAAATAAGAGTGTAGTATTAAAAGTGACCTTACGCTTTAAAAAAAAAAGATATTCCATTTCATTTTTTGAGGTATCTAACGCGCACTTTCTAACCAGACTGATTATATCTGCACACAACCAATAAACTAACTTATATCTCGAGCAAACACAACACCTAGCCCCCAGCCGTTAGTTCATCATCGTGAAGGAGGAAACTCACCTTTTACCAATGATTAATTATTCAGCCGGGACAGGAATAGAACCCGAGACACTTAGTTAAGTTGCCAGACGCTAATGACCGAGCTAAGTTTTCGGACAAAACTAAAGTAAATTTAGCGTACAGCTACCATTATCAATTTTTTCAAGCAGTTTTTATTGGTAAGCCAGTCTAAGGTGTCAGTCTCTCAAGAGAATGAACTGACGGAGAGATTGGGTTTCGAATACCGGTTGAGTCTACTAAGTGTGATTTTCCTTAAATTATGTAAGGGTTTTTAGGGGGGAGATGAGTTTGGTATTTTCTTACGTTTTCTTACGAAAGGGGGTTCAGAATCCATCTTACGTAAGGTTTTTATCAATGTTTATGGCAAGACAAAATCTAAAAAAATAATCAGAAAGTAAATACATCAATTATAAAATGTTGCTTATATTTTCATTTACCTATGTGCCACGCATAATTTTACTGCGATTAAAGTATGCTAAAATTGAATATCACTCACTTTATTATCAGTCCTTATGTCTAAAAATAATCAAACTATTAATATAATCAATGGAACAAATCGTAAAATATTACATTAGAGGGGAGCGGGGAGGATGAATTTGGGGGACAGGGTGATGGAAAATATTACAATATCTTATACGGGTGTACGAAGTCCACTTTTTCAATTCAAAACGAACTCGAATCGAATATATGAAATATACTCGAAGAAGAATCGAGCTACCAACGTCCATATGGTTGGGCACTTTTTGACTCGTAGGGTCCGTATTTGCCTGTGTGGCCAAGGCATGAGGCAGGGGTTGGCCACCTTTTTGGGCCCAGATAAAACTTATCATTGCGATCATCCATCGTTTCTCCATTTTACATAAGCGTATAGCCCGAACGAGTAGTTAAGTTTCGGGGATATATATATATATATATATATGTATATATATATATATATGCGTGTGCGTGTTTTTTTAGCTAAAAGCTAAGAAAAGCTACTTATGTTTATAAAGTATATAATACAATTTAAAAATAAATAGCAAAAAGTACAATAAAATATGTCTTTGTGTTTGAAATAAAACTTTTTTTTATTGTACATTTATTTAATGTATCTTAAGAGTAAGGTACTTTCCATGGTAAACTGACAATATATGGTCATACAAATTCATATTGTGGGCTATGATTGGCCCTATTTCGGTCCTTTGTTACCTCTCCGCTAACGTTGGATAGTACAAGACACCTGAAGGACCTTCTGACAGGTAGTAGAAAGAAGGAAGACGAAAGGGGGAGCTACAGGTAACAAAAAACCCTAAGCCCTCAAAGTCACACACCTGCGCTCTGAAACGAACTAGCTCGTGCGCATGCGCGGAGACAAAGCCATCAACTCGCAGCTCGTCTCAGACTCTCTCTTTCACTCCCTCGTCTTCAGCTGTCGCTCCAATAAACCGGGAGAGTTGGAGAGGTCGGAACATCCCCTTTCAAGTTCCTCTCCCCGCAAGTTTATTAAGACTTACAATTTTTCTTAATGTTTTATTCTCGAAAACACACGTCTTCTACCATTATCATATCCCTTTTACACAGTGCTGGATTTAAAGGGAGGGGGCAGGGAGGAATCACCCCTACAATAAAGAAAACAATCTTTTAATTTTCTATTGTAGATATTATCTACAGCAACCAATTCAATGGTGACGGAACCATATATAAACTTGCCTTCAACCTCCCCTCCCCTCCTCTCTCACCTTCTTGATAAAGGTTTGGAAACTAGATGTCTTCAAGGGCGACCTGGCGGTCTAGGGGTAAGGTGTCACACTTCTGTGCTGGCGGCTGGGGTTCAATCCTCGGTCCCGACACAGATTTATCTGTTCACCAAACCCTTCCTTCACCTCTGACATGACATCTTGTGAATGTGGGGAATGCCAGGCCTCCACCTGTGGTTCGGATTCCACGTTAAACTGTAGGTCCTTCATTTCATCTCACAATCACCCTACCACTACACATTAGCTTAAGTGCGTATAAACCGAACGGGTAGTAAGACGTGGTGTTAATAATAATAATAATAATAATAATAATAGATGTCTTCAAAAGCTATTTGGAGTGGTCCTTCCCTTTTTTTTAAAATTTGATGCTTCCAGAAGAAATTTGGAGTGGTCCTCCTCCAGCTTGAGGAGGGGCTCATTTAAAAGCAATTTGGAGTATTCCTTGGGAATTTTTGAAATTTGGATGCTCCTAGAAACTATTTTAAATAGTCCTCAAACAATTTTTTAAAATTTAGATTTTATAAAATCTATTTGAAGAGGTATTTCCCTAGATAATTTTTTAAATTTTGATGCGTTTAGATGCTATTTAGATTACTCATCGTCTGAATTCTCTCAAAAACTAGATAAATACTGTACTTCTAGAAGCTATTTGAAGTACAGTATCCCCATGGCTTCTTTAGTGCTGACTGACATCTCACAGCTGACAGCTGACAGCTGACGGCTTTGAAAAGTTACCAGACCAAATTATGTATCCCTACGTAAACCAAAATATCTGCAAAGACATGTGTTTAGTAGCTGTCACTTCTGACGGTCAAAATTGAGGTATATACCTAAACGTTGACTGTCAGAAGTCAGCTGTGAGCTGTCATTCAGCGCCAAAGAAGCCATGGGGCTAGTGTAGTTTTCTCCCTGCAATATTTTTAAAATGGGTTCTTCTTAGAATCTATTTTGAATGTATCGTGTCTGGATTTTTTTTTTAAGTATGATGTTTCAATGATACATTTTAAATGGGCTTCAACTGACAAATATTTTTAAATTGAATGCGCTCAGGAACTATTTGGAGTGGTCCTCCCCTGTAAAATTTTGAAGTTTGTAATACTATGGATTAATGGCACTGCGCTTTGGGCGTCAATTGTAACACTATGTGATCAATCTCCCCACATTGGGCGTCGATTGAAACACTACGGATTAATTCCCTGATATAATGCTGTGATGATGTATAGGTTGTCTAAAGCTCCGTGATTGAGCGCCTATCATTACTGTACGGAAAAGATACTGTTTAATCAACTGTTTATAGCTCCGTGTTCGAGCACTAGTTAAATCGGTAAATTAATAAAATTTAAGAAAGAAAACTGTTGATGGCTGTTTATTCACACACGGTTTATTTAATGACACCTGTTAATTACGTATACATATTCCAATTAAATGTTTTATATCACTACACACTTGTGATATGAATATAAGTTATTTTAGACTGTGACTGCCAGTGTGTGGCTCTGACTGACTCGTGCGTGGGCGGAGATCCCGGTGTAGATCTTTGGATCCCGGAGATGTCTTAAAGATACGCACAGTAGTTTAAACATAACATACCCCTTGCCCTTTTCTCCCCTCATCAACAGTGTAAAATCCAACTAATAGAAAGAGTCCTGGCGACAGGTTTTTGTGAAGGCTAGCTTCTTATTGGTATAGAGAAATGGCGTCCTTTGCCAAATACTATGAAGTTGTTCCTTTTAACAAGAATTGAGGCCGTTATTCTTTTAACAGGAAATATGGTTAAAAAAATATATATTTTAGTGGTGAGATCCTTTTCACATTGTTTCTGAGAAGCTCGTGTTTCTTCATGGATGAATCTTAAAAGGATACTCTACCTATATTACTTTAAATAAAATTTACCTTCATCCATGACTTTTTACATAATTTAGATTAATCCAAACCAATATCATTACAAGTTTGGATGGCACTAGATGCTAAATATAATGCTCCTCGCATGATCTTTTCGGAGATGCCTCTAGAAGCTATTTCAAGTGGTCTTATGCAGCATATTTTTAAAAATTGGATGGATTAAGAAGTATATTTGGAGTAGGAGATAAGGGAAGTTTTCAGATTCATATGCTATGATATCATATGATTTGAAATATACCTAGGGGTAGGCCAACTTATTCCGGGGGGTAGTTTCCCCCACTCCCACGGCTCCACCCCCCACTGTACCAACCTGGTCATTGAATACAAAAATGATCTCAAGCCATCCAAAGTGAAGAATGGCTCCTAACCGATGGACGAATCCTGGATAGATCAGTAGTAAAACAATGGTATGCTATGCCAAAGATCCAGGGTTCGATTCTCGTGCCCAGGTATCATTTTCAACAAATTGAAAATTATTTATAGATTGTAAAAACATCTGCTCATTAGTCAATAATTATTTTGTAAAATATACTATATAATATATTTTTTTAACTAGTGGATATAAATAATTTTGTTTATTAAGTTCTTCAAAAATATCTTATGCACTTTATGCGTTTTATGTGGTTTGATTACGTTCTAAAACTGATAAAGCCCTTACTATGCAAAATTATAACAAAGTTCGAAGTAAAAATGTCGCTAAACATCCTGGCGCTACCCATTAAGCAAAGTGACAATATGGATCTAATCATGCTAATGCAACCCACGCTGGTGTTCATCCCTGTTGAAAGATCAGGGTCGCTCGCTATTCAAAGCTGGATAATGTCCTCCCTCATATGTGGCTGCCCGCACCTCATTCACATGCTAATGAGAGTCAGCCTGCGTGAGATGGACGGCTATAGCAGGTGCTTAGCCCGCAACCACCCTAAATAACAAGTGGCCTTCAACAGACAAACAAAAATAAACCAGAAAAATACAGATTATTAATATTAGCACCGCGACTTACTACTTGTTCAGCGTGTACGCATATGTACAAATTACACTAGTGAGATAGGGATGAGTAAGGTTCAATTTAGAGAACGTTTACCCACATCTGCATGAAGGTAGTATGGATAACCATATGGGGGAAACTACCCTCAGAACACCAGACCAGCATTCGAATCCCGATCTCTCAGCCATCAGCAGTCTAGTCTATTGCAAGAGTGACGCCTTGAACCATGCAACCACCAAAGCAGGTCACCTATTATAATTAATTTTTATTATTAGGTTTATCAAAGAAAACCACCTTTATGTCCTTGCGAAACATATTTACACTATTATTCTCATTAATAGATGCAGGTGCCCCACATAGTGGCAATAGAAAATGAATATTTATTTTTGAAATTCGCTTGAAAGGGTGCGGGGTTTGGGGACCCTAACATAAAGCTGTCAGCCCAAGATCAAATGTACGCATAGTTACAACTTTTAAAAGAGAACAAACATCCGTTTTTGCATGACATTTAGGAATAAACTCAGGGTTGCCCTTATTTCCTTAACACAAAATTCCCTGAGTATTACAGGTATTCGAGAAGGAATTCCCATTTTCTAGACCACTTAGACGGTATCATTTTGATACATTTTATTCAAATTGTGTTTAGAACATGATGATTTAGCCTTGATGGGGAGACATATTCAGTTGTTACGCAGCCCAATGGCAAGGATAAAAAGGGGGACATTTTTGAATAAACGTACTATGTTAATCAGTCCACTTTTTCTACTATGTAAATACCTATTTTTAAAATCTTGATGCACCGTCCCAAATTCACTAATATACCAGTATTTTTTTATAAGTTTTGTGAAATACTCGGGTTTTTTCCAGTATTTTCTGGACACCAAAAATCCCCTGTATTTTTCCTGTGCATGGCAACCCTGAAAATGTTTTTTTTTACGTTTATGGGTTGATGATGGGGAGGAGTTAGGGGTGAAAGACGTGTTGCTAGGACGCCCGGCAGATGCTAAGATGGGCGCCTTGTTGTGTCACGTGACCATCTCTGGTTTCTTTCTCAACCAACCACCTCCCCACCTCCCAAGACCATCGCTCGGTAACCGCATATGGGGGAAGGAGAGCGTGTGCGCCCCCCCCCCCC
>CABFVX010008121.1:7125-26207 GCA_902151425.1 Timema shepardi | reverse complement strand
TATTTAATAACATAACAAATTAAATTATACTTTAATCTCAAGTTTTAATTAACAATCTGGTCAGGTTAAGTTTATTTTAATTAACAGAGTTTATTGACATTTTACTAGTTGGTTGTTTTTGTTCTGATCGAGAGTTATGTATTAACGGAGCAGAAAGATCCGGAAATGTGGCTATTGTAGATCTACTTGCTTAGCTTTAATTTTGTATTTTTGTGGCCTATTACTTAAATGGACCCAACAATGTCATTTTTCGTTGATTGTATGTACTCACAGATAACGCTAGAAAATGGAGAAAATACATGCGTTTAATATACATTTAGAAGCTTGTTCCTATCTTACCTTTATAGCACTAGCGCGATGATGGTACCAAGGGTTTGGGAAGACAACAATAATTTAGACTCATCATATAAAAAAAACACAATTGTTGGGAGTAAGGAAATGGAGAAAATTTGAAGATTGTTGACCCTCAGAGAAAAGCTTATTAGGTATAGAAAATACTTGTGAACTGGATAAAATGTTTTTTTTTGTTAATTTAAATTCACCAGATTTACTAGGTATGTTAGCCACTTATTAATGATTAATGTGAATATTGACCTACATTAAACGTGTTATTCTACACATTTTTGTAGTTTGTCATCTATCTTGAATCAAATTATTTATACCATTTCATTTAATTAAACGTTAAAATTGTTTGCTCAGCATCAATAGTTTTAGTAACTTTAATTATTTGCTTGCAATTTAGAATATCCATAATTAAGAGTTTCCTTCTAAAGCATAGGTTGAATGGTGTCATTCTCAGGATAGCTTATACATTTATCACTAATAAAATTAATACTACCACTTAAAAAACAGGTAATTGATGACTTAAAGTTCTGAGTAATATATGTATTTTCTAGTTTTAAACTATATTTTTACTGTAGGCCATTTGTTATTAAAGTGCGTGTTGAATAACATTGATAAATATATGTTAGATTTAAATGTGCACTTTATAAAAGTTAATTAACCTAACCCACAACCGACATACTTTAAACTACATGCAGTATATCCAACACAAACACATAAATTGTTACTCACACTAATCAATTAAGCCATATTAATAAGTTTGACAATTATTATTTAATTTAATGAGGTTTATCACTTTTTTTAATAATATAGGTTGCCATTTTCATATAAACCTTTTTATGTGCCAATTAATTAGTTTTACTTCTAAACGAGTAGATGGCCTGGCATTTGGGAATCCCACTTCCACCAATTGAACAAAACGCTATTTCCTGGTGACGTAATCATTGCTTGTTATGTCTTAACACTCCCCCTGGGTTTCCTCTGGTGAGACATACCTGGTGACAGTATATTTACGTTTGACTTGAATTTCCCCTCTGGTTTTTTCCATGATGACATGGGGTTGGCAGCCTGCTGTCTTCCTTCAATGTCGCAAAGGTTTATTTCTGATTTTATATGTGGCAATGGGTTTTCTCTGATGACTGGCGCCATTTTGGCAGCTGGTCAAAACAGGAATATATCGTGACCTTGAATGATGTCGCAACCATATCCAAGTAATGAGTTTTCCCTGATGACTGGCACCAGTGTGCCGGTTCGACAAGAGCAGCCTCCTCGATATGTGTGATGTAGCATCACTTCCCCCTGCGTTTTCCCGATGACTCATTACCTGCCGCCTGTTTGGCGGCTTGACAAGACAAGTAGAGACAGGAATAGATCGTGACGGTGACCACGCCCCTCGCTCACTGTTTGGCTGTTGGTTTTCCCCCTCCGCTGCTCATTCTCCTGAACCCCTCCCCCCGTGACCCTCTTTCCAGTGATCCAGACATGTTGGTTCTTGCTCCAAATAAGTTGGTACTTGTATTTTCTTGTTTTATTTGTTTTTTATGTACACGCATTGATTTTTTGTGTTCAATGGTTAATTATGTATGCCCATTGATTTGTTATTTGTACTAATTGGTTAGTTATATCTGGGTATGAATGGGATGGGACGTTGGAGTTTATTTATTGGTGTGCAGTCTAAAGCACCAGGCGATCCTCCTTCGACATCACTAATGGCCATTTTCTCTGGCCGACCACTTAGCTAAGAGTGTGACCACCGAACAGCTTAGAGTGTATCACGGCCGTAAAATCCCTTTCACTTTTCTTTCACTCCCCAGACTCCTTTCATCGCCACGGCGCAGAACGAACTAAGTTAAACACTGCTCCCTCGCTCTGTTTTACTGCGTTTCACGTCACCCCCCACCCCCTCAATTCGTTATATCTCTCTCTTTGTGAGATCGTCAGATGTCACAAACTTGTTATAAATTTCGGAAGAGAGTGGGAATGACATTGTTGAACAGTCATGAACCCCCCAGGCAACTTGGTTTTTCCCGGTGTCGTCATCGAAATGTCGCAACCCCGTATATGGTAATGGGATTTTTCCCAACTAGAGAGCATTGACACAGATCTTATTGTGCACAATCAGGTGCCCCACAAGCCGCAGTTAGGGTCCGCTATCCCCAACCATAAAAGTCTACTAAAATTGGTTGTTTGGTATCGTCCGTTTACATGCTCGGATGTAGGTATCCGTCATGGATTGGTTAAGTAAGGTAGAAATGTTCCAGATTTAGGTGGAGTGAGGGAGAGTAGAAAACCATCCCAGTTCACCCGAGTGAGAATCGAACCCACGACCTCCCCTGACATAACTATATAAACTTGACATTTAGATTGTGTACCCAACATATATTCCAACCCCAATGCCACTTAAACAACAAATAAATTTAATATTCACGATTATATGTTGGTGTATTAATATATAACTTTTACAAAAATTCATAAGTTATACAATTATGAAGACATTGAAAATATTTTTAATATTATTTAATATCCGCAAATATATTTTGACGAAATAATATATAACTACATAAATTCATAAGTAATAACAGGGCGGAATACTAATGTCTCATACCTGGCGACAGTTGGGTGGGTCGACAAGACAAGTCGGGACAAGAATAGATCGTGACATTGAAAGATTTCGTAATAGGTTTACACTGATGACTGGCACCTTATTGGCGGCTCGACAAGACAGGAATAGATCGTGACTTTGAAACCGGGAGCTAGGTTATTGACTCTGGCAACCCCCTCGCCTCCTCGGCAATGGGGTTTTCCAAGTGTCATCATCGCTACGTCACAACCCCCTATGTGGTATTGTGTTTATCCCGGTGTTGTCGCAACTAGAGAGCATTGACGCAGCTCTAATTATGTACAATCGGGGGCTTTAGTATACACAGTTAGGGGCCGCTTTCCCCCACCACAAAACTCTACTAAAATTGGTTGTTTGGTAACGTGCGTCGACATGCGCGGACGTAGGTATCCGTCATGGATTGGAAGAGTAAGGTAGTAATGTTCCAGAGTTTACGTGGTGTAAGGGAAAGTAGAAAATCACATCAGTTCACCCAAGCAAGATTAGAACCCACGACCTCCCTCTCCATAACTATATGAGTGACACGTACCCTTTATAGCAAAACTGCGGTAAGGATGATTAACAAAGAGTTCCGAAGGGAGGAATACCTACAGTTTACACAGTGGGGGACTTATTTCAACCACTCCTACCAGATTTAGATGAGCCTGACATTTAGACAGTGTGCACACTAGGATTCGAGCCTCAATATCTATACCACAGCTAATGTATGTTATAACGGTCTTACTTCCTGCACCCCCACCATTATTGAATGGGATTTGCTGGTTGACCATATTTTTCTAGACCCGGTTGAATTTGTACCTGAATTTGATTGTAGTGAGAAAGTCAAACGTCGATCACTTTGTCATCAGCTGTCTATTGACGCTATAGACCATGCAACCATCGATGCATGTATAAAATGCAACGTGACGGTAGATTGCTACCCAAGGACCTAGTCTTTTTTTTTTTGCCAGTGATCGGGATCAAATATGTTGGATGAATTGATGGTTTCATTATCTACATTCACGCAAATGAAGGCACACTTACCTTTTAAATTATTAATAACTTGCAATCCCACACGGCGTTGCCCATAACCCACTGGGGTATTGTGTTAAAAATAGCTTAATTATATATCTAATTAAAAATTCGCCTTTGGGGTGCATTCGGACCCCCTCACGTACACATATGTTAAAATTTCAGATCTCAACGTCCTGCAGATTTGGATGTGTATCACACACAAACAAACAAACAAACATCCCACGCATGACAGGGATTAAAACCCCTAACCCCCAAACCGTTACCATTTATTTAGCTAGCACGTTGCACCCGAAGATGCTCTTATTCCTTTATAGATTTGGTTGTATATTAAATAATTATTTTATGAACTGCACTCACTAACGAATACATAATATAAAAGTTGTATTGTGAATAGCAAAAATCACAGTTGCTATAATATTTATCATTATTAACAGTTTTTTTTATTTCCACTGTAATGAACCAAGCTGGAAACTAATATCGAGCAGGCCGACATAACCCCCTACCAACATTTATTTTGTTTGATAACTTCTGTCAGCATGTACATGTGTAAACAATCAAGTACTAATTACGCTAACGAATTGATAATTAGGAAGTTTTAATTTAGAGGAAGTGAGCCATCATTTGCGTAGAGGGAGAGCGGAAACCACACCTAGTTTACCCGACCGAGATTCGAACCTCGAACTCCTCCGTCCACGATCGTCTGGCTATACACGAAACAAGCGCGTCAGTCAACTACTCAACCAAGGTTAATTTATTTTAGAAACAAAAGTTTTATTAAATACAATTTTAAATATTATTTAATGAGCGCAATTATATTTTGTTGACATAATAAATAACATTTACACAAAATAAATTAGCCACTTAAGCAACAAAGAAATCTAATCTCCACAACTATATTTTGATGCAATATTATATAACTTTTACAAACATTTATAATGTAATATTAAATACAACTTTAAATATCATTTACTGCTCGAAACTATATTTTGTTGACATAATAAATAGCATATACACAAAACAAATTAACATCAACAAAATTTAATATCACGATTATATTTTTATGGAATAATATATAACTTTTACAAAAATGCATAAGTAATATTAAATAACCAAAGGGGAAATTCAGGTTAGATGGAAATATACTGGCATCAGTTATGAATCACCAGGAAAAACCCAGGGGGTAGTGTTGCGACATAACACGCAATGATTACGTCACCAGAAAAAGTGTTTTGACCCGTTGGAGGAAGTGGGTTTCCCAAACGCTGGGCCATCTAATTAAACGTATAGATTTAATTCAGGGACTTGATGAGTTAGTATTAATTTACTAAAATATGTTTGATCATTCGAAACTCTAAGTCTATACATAAATATGGTTAAATCACAAGCCATTACATTGTTAATTACTGGATAGTATTATCTCTATTTTCAAATTTTGTTAAAGAAATTATAAATAACCTATATTATGATAAGGTATTCATACGATGATCTAGGGCCCTATTATTTAAATATATTAATGTAATTTGGATAACAGAACTTTCTAACATTATGTATTATTTTAAAAGCATTATCTTTTACTAGCTTTATATATATATATATATATATATATTTGGTACCTACATATTTGATTTTATTGAGCAATTCAAACAAAAACCTAAGATTATTTGTTTAAAATCGTCCTTTTTAGAGTACGGGATACACTCATCTTTAAATTAATTCAAAGATCCAGTGAAGTATTTCTGTAAGATTTTCACTTTAACTGACATTACTAGCTGAAACATTAACTTTAATTCCGGTGTTAATTATAAATTAGTTTTGTATTATAGCTATTACGATCACAAGTATTATGTATGTTACTTTTTCACAAAATATAAACATACATATGAACTCTTTTTTTTCTATATAAGTACACTTTCAACCATTTTTCACTTGATTTTACTAGAAATTTTTAATTTTTAAACACTCCAAACAAACCTAACCTAAATTCTTCCCGATAAAATATTTATATAAGCCACACCAACCTTCTGTAAATCAACTAAGTGAATATAGTTTTCTGGGATTATGCACCTTTGACTTATTTAATAATTACGTTTCTACTTTTAACATGCAATAGAGGTCTTTATATATATTATTATATATTCCATATGTAGCATGTTGATAATACATCCGCACTATAAAATCTATTATAAAACCATTTATGTCTTACTACTTTAATTTTAATATATTTAATGTGTGATTTACATATATTAATATAAAAACAAATACAAAGCCATCATATATATTCTAATTTGTTAGCTCCATTAAATAGAGTATGCTTTTAAAAGAATATGTGACATGAGCGTGATATGTCTTGCATCTAGTCTTTTTTGTAATTTAAAACAATTTTGATTTTTTAAATATATATTTATTATGATGATTCAAGAGAAAATATTACTAATATACATATAAAAAATCTACTAACTTCAGTGATTTCAAGCAAACTTTTAATCATTGGAAACAATTTATACACATAATATCAGTCTACGCATTGTGATAACTGTCAAATAAATTTATGTTATAAGAACTACATCCCACTCTTCAATCCACTTCATTATAACCATGCCTTATCTTAATCTAGTTATATCAGGTCCACCTCACCACATTCTATTCTTATCTTGAGCTTATTCTTTCTAAGTCCCCATCATAACACCCTATCCCTATCTAAAACCAGTTCTATCTTATCCACCTGATTACATCCTATCCTTATCTTAAGCTGGTTCTATCCATTCTACCTTATAACGCCCTATCCCTCTCTTAACCCAGTTATATCCATTCCCCCTCATTACACCCTATCCATGTCTTGAGCTTGTTCTATCCATTCCACCTCATTACACCTTAAGGAAAGTGTGATCTAATATTTGTAAAAAACCAACTATTTTTAAGCCTTATATAGCTAAACCATTTCATAGTGCTTCAATCTCCTAATCCTGATGCAGAGCACTGTTTACAAAAAGGATATTTCGTAACGCTTTACTTTGTTAGCGAGTGTAGGGCTCTAAAACCTGTGGTAAAAGAGCCTCGACGAGAAATGAATGTTAAGTGCTCTGCCGTTCAATCCCTATCCCTATCTAAAACCAGTTCTATCTTATCCACCTGATTACATCCTATCCTTATCTTAAGCTGGTTCTATCCATTCTACCTTATAACGCCCTATCCCTCTCTTAACCCAGTTATATCCATTCCCCCTCATTACACCCTATCCATGTCTTGAGCTTGTTCTATCCATTCCACCTCATTACACCTTAAGGAAAGTGTGATCTAATATTTGTAAAAAACCAACTATTTTTAAGCCTTATATAGCTAAACCATTTCATAGTGCTTCAATCTCCTAATCCTGATGCAGAGCACTGTTTACAAAAAGGATATTTCGTAACGCTTTACTTTGTTAGCGAGTGTAGGGCTCTAAAACCTGTGGTAAAAGAGCCTCGACGAGAAATGAATGTTAAGTGCTCTGCCGTTCAAGAAAATATTCGTCTCGATAAGAAAAGAATGTGTGTGTTTAAATCGTGAAAAGAAATCTATTGTAAGGAACCCATGAGAAGAGAAGAACACTTACATACCAATTCACTGTCGAATATTTTAGTGGCACAGCTAGCAAATCTTTTATAAATAATCATTAGCAAACTGTTGACAACATGGTGTCTCCAACCAGTTTGCGGGGCAAGGTGTCTCTAACCAATTCCAACCAGTCAGACATAACGAGTAGGCTTAGGTGAAGACTAATAACATGCAGCAACAGGAAGAATACCAAAGATAAAATTTTGTATGATATCTTTTCGCATTGATTTGGTAGTAGATTGTATATTCTTTTTCATTTCATGTGTGTCATTGTACGATTTGAATGTAGTATAATTTCAGGATATCCAAACTTAATAATCTATCATTGCAGATTGTTCGAATTAGGCCTGTAGTAGACATAGAATGGTCTAGAAAGTTAAGGATTTGACCATAGGCCTAACAACCAACTGGGAATGGACCGGCTTAGTTAATAAAAAAGAAGCAACTAGTAGTAAAATAGAAACAACTAATAGTAAAAAAGAAGCAACTAATAGTAAAATTGAAGAAAGTAAAAAAAAAGTTGTGTATTAAAATTGAAGAAAGTAAAAAAAGAGTTGTGTATTAAAATTGAAGAAGTAGAGAGGCTTGTGGAAAAATCTTGAGTAAGTTAAATAAAAAGAAGTTGACCAAAATAATAGTATTAAATGAAAATGTTATTTAAAAATATAAGCTTTAGATGTAATCATTTATGGTGAAATAAAAGCTTTTTCAGAGTTAGTGAAGATCAACCATAGTGGGGAAGAAAATAATTTTGAAAAGAAGAATAAACACACTTTTGAAAAGGATGATGTATAATTTTAGGAAAAAGGTCATGTTGAAGTTGGAATTGAGACTAAAATTTCAATATAACCATAACCAATGTTTTCAAAGTTATAATTATATTGTTTTGATGATAGTATATAATGAGAGTTAATTGGAACTATAAATAACTTGGGGAAATCAGGTACCCCACACTTTGAATGTTTTTAAGTGTTATTAACTAACTTGAGATAAATTTGACGTGATTAAGCTTTATCTAATTTAATAGTGCTTAATAATACTAAATTATATATAATGAGTGTACAGTTATTTTTAATATAATATTTTGAACTCTTATGGATTTAGGATATTTTGATGAAGTAGACTTATTTTTAGTTTAAATATATATTTTTTCAATATTTTTATCTTTATTTGATTTGGAACAATTTTATCACGTTTTAACTTAAAATAATTTGAATCATGATATTTTAAATTTTATTTACATTTCATTTGAATTCAAACATCAACAATTTTATTTTTCATCTAAGGCATAGTGCTATGAGTTATTTTATAAATGTGCATGAATGTAGGCTTAAGTGATGGAAAACAACATGTTTTTTTTATTCGTGGGAGATTTTACAACAATGAGTAACACAGTTATAAAAGGTGAACTATGTATAATGTGTAGTAGGTCAAAGCAAAATCTATCTTAGTTATATTCTTATACGGTATTTGAAATATTTATTATAAGTTCGAACATTTAAGAATGTCAAACAATATCGAAATGTATGAACATTTTAATTAATTATATAAATAATATTTTTATATGTTATTTTAAGACAATAAAGGGTTCTGGGAAAGGTTCTGAAATCAACTCTTTTCAAACATATCAAACAATTTATTTTCACTGAGTAATCGTTTTTTAATTAATTTTCATGATTAAATTATTACAAACATTAGACTTTGAAACAATATTATACAAAACTAAAAATTGTATTGCTAAATATATCCTGTATTTTTTTAATAATCTGCTGAATTTCAATATTTTATTTTATATTTTACTTGTATAAAATTATTGATTGCTCTCTATTTATCTAACTACTAGCAATCACGCAGGGCATTGCCAGTAACCCACTGTGGTATTAGAAGTATATAAGCCCTCAACCTCTACAAGAAATTGTTTAGAATCATGGTCGATTTCGTACACTTCTTATTTACGAAGTGCACGTGGCATGTTTTAATCACGGCTATTTCTGAAACGTAATTATAATCCAGATTAACAATATTTCTTCAAAAATTTATTAAAAATAGCCTAATTAAAAAGTTAGATGAAAATTTGAAGATCCGGCTTAGAGGTGCATTCAGACCCCCTTCCGTCCACCTATGTTAAGGATTTCAGATCTCTTCGTGCCGTAGATATGTCTAGGCATCGCACATAGACACAGACAAACTTTTCTTTTTATGATTATAAACATCCAACCTAATTTTCTTAATCTTTTAAACAAACTCTTGAGTAATAATACCACGCTTTCCTTTATCCATGACTTACTAGTGAGGGTTGTTCCAACAAAGAATCCATAGGGAGAAATTGTTCCATCTTAGTAATTAAGAAGGGAGGAGTCCCTTTTGGAACCAAATAGTTAAAACTATTATTTTGTGTCATGCTATTAACGACCTTTTATTGAAAAATAACAAGTATACAGTTGTATTTGTCATGTATTGCGCTCCCAAGATATCAATTTGAAACCAAATCGCTAGAGCCAATTAAAAATATTTCAAGTTTTTTATAAATAAGTTATAAGTGAAATACCCATAAATGACTTTTGATTCAGAAAACTAATATACAGTTTTATTTAACTTGTAAAACACTCCCGAGATACCCATTTGGAACCAAATCACTATTGACATTTTAAAAATATTTTACCAGCCTCTATGGTCTCGTGTTATACTAAACTGCCGAGGACTGGGAGATCGGGTTTCGATTCCAGTCGGGGGTCACCACTGAAAATGGTTGTTCCTAAAATAAAACCTTTCTCCAAGAAAATGCGGGTGCCCTTCATATACTTACCACATCCCTAACCCATTACTGTAATTAGTACATAGGCGTATAACCCACGCAAATGCGGGTGCACTTCCCATACGTTACACCTACCCTATCCCTAACCCATTAGCGTAATTAGAACATAGGCGTATAACTGAAACAGACAGTAAGACGCGGTGAGAAACATACACTGTGAATGTGATGTTTCGGTTGGCTCTATACTGTTAATACAATCTCACCTTAGGAGGCTAAAACATGCTTATGAAATGATAAATATTATTGAGGACTCGTTTGAAAGATTAGCATTGTTACATGTTTATTGAAGCATGGCAGTTCGAGAGAAATTAACATGCAAAAATATTTTTAAAATATTGATACAATTTTAAAATAAGATCAACGTTTGATAAAGTTATTTAGTGTTTATTAACTATATTGGACATGTAACCTTGTTACAATATAAATTCGTTCCGTGTTGGTTGAACCACTCCCCAAAACAAATTAGCAGCATTGCACGTGAGCTCAGCGCACGTCGGTGGGCGTATTCAGAACTTCTACGAACTTGGATTACCACTTGGATTATACAATCTGTAGTTAGTACTATTTCCGTCATAGCCAATAAAAAAGGCCTCCTTAACCTTGCTTTCAAATTTAGTACGGGCTTGCTTGGGAATATTTTCATAATCGTCTGCTCCAAATTTACGCATATGCTTCAAAGTTCCTTTTTTTCCAGTAATTCTCGAACGGTGTCACGATATTGTTTTACCTCGCTTGGCTGCCAATTTAAAATGCAATCACTCATATTTACTTCCTAAACCCACAGTTCCTCCGGTAGTCCTTTGTCAATCAGCATTGTCCTGGTGAAATCCACAATGAATCGATTTTCCCAATCGACATGCCCATTCTGCTTCGCACAATATGGAGCAGTTCTCTCGCAGATAGTCCTGGTTATCATAAAATGCTCTGTATATTTTTAGTTAACAAACTCGGTACCATTGTCAATCTTAAGTACTTTTATTTTGTTTCCTGTCTGCGTTTCTATGATCATCTGGAATTGTATGAACGTATAAAAACATTACTTTTGTACTTAATAAAATACACAAAATTATATGACGTGCAGTCGTCCTTAAATAACAAGAAATAATTGGATCCTCTCAGCTACATAGCTGGCATTTTCCCACATACATCTGTGTGTATAAACTCGCCAGGGTTACTTGCACGAGAATTAAGATTTTCATAAATTGGTATTTGATATGTCTTGCCAAATTTACATGACTCACAAAACAGCTTGTCTATGTTGTTCACCTTTAACCCTGGTAGTAGTCCTTGACTTGCCATGGTTTTGAAGCTATTGATATCTGGATATCCCAGTTGTTCATGTCATAGCTTCACTGACTCCTTTTTTGAATTGGCTTGCTCAAGCGGTTTATTTTTGAAAAGCATCTTGTATCATTCGTTAACCATTTTAATTAATGTTTAAACAACTCGATTCTGTTCTGGAATCAGTACTTCAATTTTTCTTTCATTGAAAATCACTTCGAACTGTTTACTAGTCACTACTCCTACTGAAACTAAACTAAAAAATCTCGGCATTTTGGGATGTTTGACTTTTAATACTTTTGTAATTTTTCTGAACGTTAGCACCGCAAATGTTTTAGTGACATTATCTTTCTGCATGAGCCACTTCTCTTCCCTGGAAATGGAGAAGTTCGGTTCTCAAATGTTTGCATTACCTCAGCGTACGAGTCCCACGCACTTATGAAAACACTGAAGCTACTTAGCAAACCCTCAAGAGTTTTTCAATTTTGTCCCCGTCGGAAACAAATTCTCCAAAGTTTGCTTATGACAGCACCATTGACTCGATCGTACTTATATGCTGAGCATTTTTATAGTTTGGATTCATCGTATAGCTGAAGCACTGCTGCTTGAGACTAACCTTATTTACAGAGCTACGTTGTTCGTGAACATTCTTGAGGCGAATCCACATTTGAGCCACCGTCTCGAATGCGATGATTGTTTGTAATTGAATATACTCAAGTCTCATTGAAATTATCAATATTCCTTTTTCGTTCCCATCGTTCCATGTCTTACTTAATCTGAATGTTAAAATTCTTGACTTTATCCATCTTTGTAAGTAACCTTTATGCTCTTTTCACAAAAAACAAATCAGCTACCGTTAAATTCTCCGAGCACTCAGCATCAAAAAATTATGTATCTCTCGTGTCGGTGTGTCCGTTCACAACGTGTAAATCATTTTACCATTGTACTTTATTCACTAACACATTGATCAGCACTACTGGGCTACCTTCGAAGCGGGGCCTTCGAGTAAGATGGATGGTCCAGGCATAGTCAGCTGGGGAGGTTTTCCTGGAGAATGAGTGTTTCCCGGCAACATAAATCCACCGTGAGTTAATATCTGCCACATATTATTATAATATATTAGTTCTTTCATTCATTGTGTTAATTATATTTATGGTATTTTTATTGTACAAATTAAACAGCCAATTTAACATACTACAGTTGTTCGATCAAAGAAACCTTTTGTGTATGTTTTCCATCTCTGAGACCATAGAGATCATCTGGGGAAAAATCTTTTCATCTTAGTCAGTAAGAAGGTAGCGGACATTTTTTCAACTTGAGCTCTGATTAGTTATATAAAACATAGTATGAATAAATACAGGGAAGTGTTTGTAACAAGTTGATAGGGCGTTCCCAATCCTCACACAGTCTTAAGGTACATCTAAAGAAAACCACACATACGAGGGGTGTTCAAAAAGAAACTGAACTTTTGAAATCGCCCCCCAACCGGCAGAGGGAGCACGCTGCGGCTACTGATTGCACGTAGCGGCAGGTTTAGTACGTAGCGGCAGGTTTAGACAACAAACTGCCATTTGCCGCGTTTCGCTCTGACCGTTAATTAGCGAGTTACATCCGCTGAAGTGAGCACGTGCGCAAGCTGTTCGTCGGATTAGTGCCAAAGGGACAATGAAAGTGCTTGAAGAGCAACGTGTGTGTGTGAAATTTTGCTACAAACTTGGCAAAACTTTTACAGAGACATTTAAATCGCTTAGCCAAGAATACGGGGAGGACTGTGTGAGTTGAACGCAGTGCTATGAGGGGTTTAAGCGTTTTGAACATGGCAGAATGTCAGTCAGTGACTATCCCAAACCTGGACGATCTTCCACATCAACAGATGACGACCATGTCGAGAAAGTTTGTGTTGTGATTCGTGGAAATCGTCGTTTANGTGAGTTGAACGCAGTGCTATGAGGGGTTTAAGCGTTTTGAACATGGCAGAATGTCAGTCAGTGACTATCCCAAACCTGGACGATCTTCCACATCAACAGATGACGACCATGTCGAGAAAGTTTGTGTTGTGATTCGTGGAAATCGTCGTTTAACTGTTCGAGAAGTTGCTGACGAAGTGGGAATCAGCGTAGGATCATGCCATCAAATTTAGAGTGACAAACTTGATATGCGTCGTGTCAGTGCAAAACTCGTGCCACGTTTGTTGACAGACGATCAGAAACAGACCCGTGTTGAAATCACCCAGGAACTGCTTGCCAATGACAATGACAATGAAAAATTCCTTAAGTACATCATAACAGACGATGAGACGTGGGTTTATGGCTATGATATTTAAACGAAGGTGCAGTCGTCGCAGTGTGTGGGAAAAGGGTCTCCTCGTCCAAAAAAGCACGCATGAGTCGGTCAAAGATCAAGGTGGTGTTGGTTGTGTTTTTTTGACTTCAAAGGCATTGTCCATCAGGAATTTGTACCTCGTAGTCAGATGGTAAACAAGGAAGTCTACCAGGGAATTCTAGCGCGTTTGATGGATGCTGCGCGCAGGAAGAGGCCTGAATTGTGGGAAAACTAGACTTGGATGTTACATCATGACAATGCGCCGGCTCATGCGTCGCTCCTTGTTCGCAGCTATCTAGCAAAACATCACACTCCCATAGTGACCCATCTACCGTATTTTCTGGACCTAGCCCCAGCAGACTTTTTCCTGTTTCCCAAACTTAAAACCACGTTGAAGGGACGTCGTTTCCAAACCATAGAGGAGATTCAGGACAATGCGACAAGAGACCTGCGCGCCATCCCACAAAGTGCGTTACAGGAGGCTTTCCAAAAATGGAAGCAACGTTGGGAACTGTGTATTGCCAGTAGAAGGGACTACTTTGAGGGTGGCAGTGCCTAAAATGTTTTACAATGAGCAATAAAGAAGTTATAGCAAAAGTTCGGTTTCTTTTTGGACACCCCTCGTACACGTGTGGTGCGGACATTATTGTTTTGGTATCGAAATACGTAGTTAATCAAAGCGTTTGAAAGAGACCACACGCCAGTGAGAATAGCTGACATATCTCTTAGTCAGCAGGGACGTGTTATTAAAGTAACTTTTATCAACACCATACAAGCTATTATAAAAGGGGTTGACAGTTACACTCGCTGTATATATTGCTCAAAGAAAAGACACGCTAAAAATTAGTAATTTATAGGAGAACCTACCAAAATAATACATCCTTAAGTATACATTTATAAAATTATATTAACAACGGACACTATATTTCCGATATTAAATTTTTGTGAAATATTTTACAAATACAATAAAAGTGACAAAAAAACTTCACATGGACAAAGTTAAAAATATTTCAAAGAACATATTAATAACCAACCTAACTAAGCACCAACAAAAAACCATAATTACACAATAACTAATTTTATATATATATTTATATATATAATCAAATACAATTTTGTTTGCGGTTTTATTTTAATTTTAAATATGAAATACTTGTACTCTAAAATACAAACTAATTTATATCAATAAATCATGAGAACTAAAATGTTTTATACCAGCGAAAATTAAATAGGGTACCTTCAATATAATTACAATTTATTTTAAATACTACCGTAAATATTCATTTTGTTAGTGATTCGAATCATTTTTAGTATATATAAAGTATATAAAATAAACAAATTACAAGTAAATGAACATGTTCTATATTAAGTAACACAACAAATCTGATTGATTCACATTTAACCCAGTTTTTTCAACATCGCTAATATTCTTCTTCGTCCGACATTACTGAGGTAGCATCGTGATATATAATCTTTAAATAATTAACTGTGTTTGAGCATTGAATATAGGTATATTATTTGGTTTAATTTGAAACATTCATACAAACATTTTAATTTTTAGTGAGGTTCAGTTGTACAATTTATTAATTTAACGTGAAAGACATAAATGTGTAATGTTATGAAGAAATATAAATGCAAAACATTTGACTAATATTTTGAGTGATTAGTAATAATAATTACAAGTTATGACACTTTATAACAAAGAAATATTGAAATTATAACAAACAACTTAAAAGATCAATACGTTTAAAAAATTGTAGACCTTTTAGTCAATTACATTTAAAACTATGATTTTACAAAACAAAGGATAATGTTATCGTGCATAAATTTCGTATCTCTTTATTATATGATGGGATTAAACAGAACAAGTTATAAGACTTGAGAAAATATAAAGAAATTATAAAAATCGAATTTGTATTTATTTGAATTCCCTGTTCCTTGGTTACTGCTACAAATGCTAAAGGTTATATATATTACGACATGTTTCGATGCTAGGACGGCATCATCCTCAGGTCAGAATTAAATGATATGTAGTTGCGTGTTATATGATGTTAATATAAGAAACGTTAATTTAATACCATAAAAATTAAATAAGATAAATATTATATTTTCTTGGAAAAAATGTGAAAGATATTTCTTATAAAATAACCGATTTCTTCTGGTCTAGTTCTCCAGTGATGAGGTGAATGAGGTCTTGTGTTTTTTGGAGTGTCTTTTTCTGTGGGACTCTTGCTCCTACGAGAGCTTAGAAAACATTAAATTCCTTGAAAAACATTCAAATGACGTGACAGGAAAGTTTGGAGATGAAAGAGAATATGGTGGTTTATTGAGGCAATACAAGATAAATTTAAAATACCTTAGATGCAAATTTTTCTGCCTTTGAAATTACATAAAATTTCAATATTTAACGAGTGCTATTGGTGTTAGCTCATGAAATATATTATTTTCACGTCACTCATCTATTCATAATTTTTCTAACAGATGACAGTTTTCAATGTTTCGTTAAATACTTTTTAACAATTAAGCATATGTTTTTATCTTCAACATATGCATGAGTAACGATGAATGCATGATTAATATACTAAGTGAAAATACCTACATGTATTATATAATAATTAGTTATTGTATGAATGTTAAAATAATCAAACCAGCACCTGATCTTCCATAATTTACTTTCAATATTTATTATTATTATTATTATTATTATTATTATTATTATTATTATTATTATTATGTGTCCTATTTGTTGACAGGTATAATCCTTTTTGAGTGAGACTGCCAATGTACCATGTACTCTACCTCCTCCTTAAACTAACAGAATTTTATTCTTTCCTTCTAGCAATATATTAAGTAAGAATAGATATTTTGGTGACCTGGTGGTCTAGGGGTAAGGTTTCAGACTTCTGTGCTGGAGGCCATGGTTCAATCCTCGTTCCCGGCACAGATTTATCTGATTACCAACCATTCCTTCACCTCTGACAATACATCTTGTAAATGTGGGGAATGCCAGGATTCCACCGTGGTTTGGATCCCACGTTAAACTGTAGGTCCTCCATTTCATCTCACAATCACCCTACCATTACACATTGGCGTGCTAATAATAATAATAATAATAATAATAATAATAATAATAATAATAGATATTTCCACAAACCAATAAGATGTTCACTCTTGGATTACTGTATGTCAGGGTAAGTAAATTTCTCTGCAGATCAAACATTTTATTGTTTACTGAATATTGTTTTTAGTTAAAAGTGGTTGTCGCCTTATTTCTAACAAATAAAATGTAGCACCATTTATTATTAATGTTGTGTACTAGAAATAAAATATTCACATCACATGTCAGTACTGTTTCAAACGATTCAGAAGATTTTAAGTTAAATTTTGTAGGTGTCTAGAAAAATGTAGCCTAGTTTTTAAATAATTGTACTGTTAGTATAATGCATGATCATACTCAAAAATTTTGGTTTACAAAATCTTATAGGAAAATTAAATAATCTGATAGTTTTTCAAATTGAAAAAAATAAAAAGAGTAAATTAATTTCGTTTCTTTATTAAAATAAAAAATATCTCATTATAAAGAGAAGATGAACTATTATTATTTTGCTAGAGTACTCCATAAGAAGAACTGAAACTTAGCTTAGTATTCCAGAGGAGCACATCTTTTCCAGCAATAATTTTACATAAATAATTAATTGGCCTATTGAGATCACGCGTAGAATTGTGTCACCATTGGCCACGGTAACTTTACAAGAAAACCATCCTCATTATTAAAAATAAATCTTAATTAATCTCGAATATGTTTTACTTTAACTTTGAATGCAAATCAAAATAATATCTTGGAATTCAGAGAGTTTCATCAAAATTAATTGGCTTTAAGTGAAAACAAGGCCTGCGCCTGCTTTTCAATGCTTTGGACAAAGATGTTTTTAAATTAATTAATAACTTAAATGTACCTAATAAACCTACAGAGTTGACAAATGACGCACTTGTTGGATAGTTTTATAGATTTTTCCGCAAGGTGAGTCTGTTTTTCGTTCTAGATGTAAGTTTTGTATTGTTATTAAAGAGCCCGAAAAGAACGTAAATGAGTAAATGGGCTTAAAATGCGATTTGGCATCAAATTGTGAATTTGATACTCATCTAAACTTTTATGATGTCAGCTCCGAAACTATACATTTTCTTTGATGAGGAAAAACCTCTACGCCGCCCAGACACCTTTGGCTAAGTGGCTGTTTACCAAAATTTTGACTTTTACATTACAGATTGTATGCTCTTGGATCTGGGCTCCCATTATTAATTGTTTTGTTTTGTTTTTATGGGTGGTTGGAAAAATAAAAACAAAATGATTTTATAAATGAAGGTATTATTTATGGCGTGTACACAAAAATATGATACAAAATAGTGATACTAAAATGTAAAAAAGTGATTGCAAGAGTACTTATAGTCTAGAACTTTTGAGAGATTTCTTTACTGAAAAATCTTTAATGATCTCATCATACAATATTTATGATGCCACTTTATGTTCAATGTTAGCTATTCTTAGGTTTGAAAGATGTTCCTGTCCAGGCAATCCTTTACAATTATATTAATTGTACAATTGGCAGCAATAAGCCAACTACTGATTCGAAGAGGGTGGCGTTATCTGATAGCTCGTGATATTAAAAAATCACACATTTGTAGCCGACGATTTACACACGTCCATCATTGACTCTGCCTTAAAATATAAGTTAAGAACTACCTTGTGCATGGGACGATTCCTAGATAGCTCAGTGATAAGAGCATCGGTGTACTAAGCCATAGATTATGGGTTCGATTACCGTGTCTAGATGTCATTTTTCAATTTTCAGAATACCTATCCCTATTTACCTTACATATTTCACAGAAAATAAAGGTGTTTGTTCTCCTTTTATGAAGTATTTTCTTATGCATCATTTATTTTCTATCAAACAAAAAATCTAAAACCATTTATATTTTTTATGGTCCCGATGATTCTTTTATTACACAGCTCATTTAGCTACACCCCCCCCCCCCCTCCCGCCGTAGCCGGGGCTTGCCCCCCAGCTGACCCCCCACCCCCAACACCCTCCCCCC